>JAVJIF010027508.1:0-80085 GCA_038442645.1 Agave tequilana
CAAAATCCTAGTTATCAATTTCTTAATTCATGAATTTAGCAGATTGTTGTAAATATTGTTAAATATGGATGTCTACACCTCCCACTACTATTCATGTGATATCGACCTCTTGGTTTTCTCTCACCATGCAACTCCCCACTATTAATCATGTTAAAACATACTTTTTGGTTTGCCTATGATTAAGAGTTTGTCTTTCATCTCTTTTATGTATACTTGTAAATAGGTGTCCAGATAATTGAATAAAATACAAGGAGAAATATATCTCTCTACACTTACATTGTGTGCAAAATAGTTTGTTTGATTTTGTCTCATTCCTCTAGTTCTATAATATAATATGCTATCAGCACGATTCTCTCGTCTCAGCTGAGGTGGCTTACGGTGCGGGTCTCAATTTTGGTGTACTAATTGTCTCTCTAATCTTTTATTTTATTTGATCAATTGTCTTACTAATATTTGAACATGCAGACATGACTTGAATTCTTATGGTGCTCCAACAGCGCTTGATTCGATCATGTTGATTACGTCTTGAACTTTTTAGCTTCTTTCAAGTCATTAATTGCATCATTTTTTATCATTTTTTTAGAAAGTCTGTATCATGATTGAAATATCATTTCCCAATATATAACATTAATTTCATGAAAAATTAATTTTTTCTTTATTCATATATAGTGGACAAAAATTGACCCTCAGTAAGATGCTGACATGTGTTCAAGCTCTCAAGTTTCTCTTTGAAGATTTCGCAACAATCAATTACCTCCGAGAGCATCTAGAGTTCTCAGTATCACTCAATCAACCTCCAAAACTCCACCATCTAGAGCCATCCCAGAGCAAACCCCTCTGTCTCGGAGGCATCACCCTCCGGAGTCGCTTACAGTCTGACATTCCCGACTTCACCCGGATTGTCCCTCTAACAACTGACGTGATCTCTACCTGCAATCACGCCGCCTCTCCTCCCCACATTGAAAACTTGTAACGCGTATGCGTTCAAGGCGAATAGTTATAGATAATGACAAAATTTCCTACATGCAATCTCAACCCTCATGCCAGCAACCGCGACCGTTACAAAACAAATTCGCACATGAAGGTCGTGCAACTACAGTGTAACACCCCATTCCTGAAATACGTACTTAGATACGTATTCTGATTTTTCTATCATATTCTTAAATTTAGTTTGCATTTATTTTTATTTTATGATTATTGGTGTGATTGTTTTTATTGGATTTGAATTCGTGGACTCGAAGTCAGCCCTAGTCTGAACTGGGGTCCCGATCCTAATGCATTCCTCGATTTGGCCTTTTTGTAGTCCGATTTAACTGATTTCAGTTTCAAACATCGTTTTCTAATATTTTAAATTTTTCATGATTTCTGAAATTTTTCAGAATTATTTGCAAAATCTTCAAAGCCGGTGTTGGTCGGCATCGCGACTGATTCTCAGATTTTAGTTTCAAATGGAATTGAATTTTTAGAAATGGCTTTCGCATTACTTCTTAAAATCTTATTTTCTAACTAAAGGCATTTTTTTAAGATTTTTCAGAATTTATCGAAAATCCACCGTTTTTTGTGTCGACCAGTACCGCCAGAAGATTTTAGGATTTTTAATTTGAAAATCAGATTGAATTTCTCGAATTTAATTTCATCGGGCATCTTAAAATATATTTTCTATCTTTGAGAATTTTTCGGAGCAATTCTGAAACAGTCAATTTTACCATATTTTAATAATATTATTTTCTTTCTTCATTTCTTTTTCCTTTCCCTTCCTAAAGTCAACCTGGCAGCCCACTCCCCCATCACATCACCTGCCAATCTCATGTCCTATCACATCAATTTTCTTTTTAAATAAACAATCTCCCCCCTTTCTAATCATCCCCTTTTCTTTTTTCTTTTTCTTTTCTTTTTCCCCTTCTTTTCTTCTGCTTCTTCTCTCCTTCCCTGGAGCCCGATGACCAACCTCCTGTTGGCCCGGAGGCCTTCCTCTCTAGTTTTGATGATGATTAACTCATGTAGTTATGTTTACTAATAATCTTGTGATTTTAGTTACAGATCATTGATCAAGATATTAGTTGGTGATTCCTTCAAAAAGAGGAGTTTGGAAGCCTTCACTTGGTGATTTCCGTGCCCGAGCATCAAGATCATACCTTTGCACTCGGTGGATCACGGCGATTTGGGATCGAGTCTACTTGAAGATGGAAGATCATCAAGAAGACTTAGGTATCCTAGTTTAGTTTAGTATGTTTAGATCCATGTGTAAAGCTTAGTATAGTTGATATGCTCAAGTGCACAGTACATACACAAGTTTTTATGTTTGGATTTGGTTTTCATGAATAGTTTGCTCAAAAACAAGTTTAAATAGTTATATGTATAGTAGATGTATTCTAGTTATACAAGCATGCTTAAACTTCCTATACAAAACTTATTTTGACTTTCCTATTCATGTATTGAAAAATCCAAGTTTGATAAAATACAAGTTTTGGTTTTTGATAAAATTTGCAAGACTCAAAAATGATTGAATATGTTGATATATGTCTTGAAATTTTATCACAAGGTTGTTTATCAAAGTAAAATGATAACAATTTTTTATGGTAATTTTAAAAGAGATAAAAGATTTCCTAAAATATTTCAAACCCAGTTTTCTGACCCAGGATTGTGGCTGACAGGCCAGGTCGGTCGACCGCACGGGTCGACCGCACCAAAGGCCGGTCGACCCTTGCGGTCGACCGACGTGCACAGGCTTGTGCACGTTTGGCAGACACAAGGACGGTCGGCCGGGCGGCCGACCGAAACAGAGAGTCTGCTCTCTGTATCTGGGCGGTCGCCATGCGGTCGACCGGGTTGCCCCAACGGTCACATTTCTGACCGTTGGCGGTCGGCCGGCCGACCGCTAGGCCTGTCAGGCTGCCAGATCAGCCTAACGGCTAGTTTTGTTTTGCGGCTATAAATACCCCATTGCTTGGTGTTTTTAACTAAGATTTTAAGAGCTAAAATTTCTTTGATATACAAGTGTTTAAATAAGTTTTCTAAAGAGTTTAAGTGCCAAAAAGATCTATCTTTATTTTGTTTTAGGTTTTTTGGAAAATCAAAGAAAAGAGTATTTTTGGAGATTTGTCTTGGTTTTCATTTTCTATCTTTTACAAGAGTTTTCCCAAGTATTTTTTTTGAGAGTTTTGTTTCCAAACACCTAGTTTTCCACACTTGAGCTATCATCTATCCTAGTCTATTAGGATCTTGTTTTGTGGAAAAAAGAGAGTTTTGTTGGGTTGAAAGAAACCACTTGTTGTAAACACCCTTGCTTTTGTGTATCCCTCTTTGATAGAGGTTGATCGGGTGATTGATTTGCTCCCTCTTTGGTAGAGGTTGAGGCTTGTGGTTTGCTCCCTCTAGTGAGAGGTGGAGTTTGGTTTGTAACCTTTTCGGTAGAGATGTTGTGGTTGTTTGTCTACGGGCCTACCCCTCGGTTGTGAGGCGGTGTTTGAGAGAGGAGTTCGTTACTCCTATTGTTGTAACAAATCCTCCTCGGTGGAGGTTCCCTCGGTGGGAGATAGTGGATTGGAAATCCTTCACGGTGGTGAAGGCGGGGATGTAGAGCTAGGGGCTCGAATCTCGAAACATATCTTGTTGTTAGCGTTTGATCCATTGTCTCTCTAACTCTCTCTCTCTCTCTCTTTTAATTGTGCATTACATTATTTATATTGCCATATCATTCATACTTGTGTTGTGCCTTGCATTATTTCATATTGCTCATACTTATATGCTTGGCTTGCTTGTGTGTGTACCTCACTTGTACTTAACCACAAGAGCTTCATATAGCACCTCAACCATATTTAGGGAATCAAGAGGAGTTAGTTCAGAGCCCTTCACGGGGAATTCGGCTACACTTGTGTGTTGTACTAAGTGTGTTGCAAATTTGTTTAAGCTTCCGCATTTAGCGCATTTAGTTTCTAGATTAGCATTAACACCTATTCACCCCCCCCCCCCTCTAGGTGTTTTTCAATGGTATCAGAGCCAACGCTCCTGATACTTTAGGCTTAACATCCTAGGAGTGAGATCCCTTGTTTGCTAATCTATTGTTTGCATTGCTTGCTTGCACACTCATATAGTTTACCATGGACTTCATGACCCCACCTAGTTTTGACCTTTTCAACATTGTTGTTTTGAAGTTTAGGATGTCCATGTACTTAAAGACCCTAGGTTTGCATGTTTTCCTTGCCGCTACCAAGAGATGTTATCTTGGTGACCGCAAGCATGTAGGGCCAATGCACAAACCTAGAGGCCATTAGAAACACATTAAATAAAGAATATCTTGTACTTGCTTCTAACTTGATTCCGCATTTGCAATGTGGAATATGTTGACAACCACCACCACCTCCAAGCTTCAATTGCCAATTCAACAAGAGGAGGAATCTAGTGGAGATGAATCCGAGTCACCACAATACCATATGATCCAAGGGAATGACTCCCTTGAGGTACAATCGGAAACTCAACTAGATAGTTTGATTCTAGTTCTTCATGTGATGATTATGTTGATGCTCATGTTTTGAATGAAGAACTATCTATTGTTTGTAAAAAATGATTGAAAAATATAAGATTTTGAAAAAGAAAAGTCTAGGCATTAATAATGAAAATAAAAATTTGATTTCTAGACTTTGACATTGTTTTGTAAGAAAAGGAGGAGATTTCTAATGAGAGGAATTCATTGAAATCTCAACTTGATCTTGCACTAAAAGAAAATGAATTTTTGAAATCTAAAAATGATTGTAATGATGTTTTGAAGAATAATAAAGTTTTAACTTCAAAAGTTGATTTTGTTTTAAAAGAGAATGTTGCTTTGAAAAACAAAATATTTCTATTTCTAATGATTTAAATGTTTGTTTAAAGAAAAATGAAGTTTTGCAAAATAAGATTGATGCACATGTTTACCATGCTAGGCTAGTATCATACACTTGTAATACCCCTCTCTCCGGAATACGTGCCTAGTTACGTATTCAGTCCTTTGACCGTATTTCCGATGTACCTTCGTATTTGACCGATTTAATTTCAAATATCATTTTCCAATATTTTAGATTTTATGTGATTTTCTGGAATTTTCTGGAATTTTCTGGAATTAAAATGAATTTCTCCGAAACGGTCGGCCAGTACCGCTGACCGATTTCCGAATTTTTATCTTCCAAACTGTTAGGAATTTCTAGAAAGTCCTTTAGACTTTATTGCTTAGAATCATACTTCCTACTTATACTCTTTTTCTGAGAATTTTATAAATTTATGAAAATTCTTTCGGAGTCGGGGTAAATAACTGATTCCGGGATTTTTAATTAAAAATCTATACAGTATTTCTTCCAACGAATTTCACCATTGGTCTTCAAATATCATTCTTGATTTTTGGTAAAATTTTCAGACCATTCCAAAATACTTGAATTTCGGGCATTTTTCCAAAATTTGCAAAATTCCTTTTTCCACTTCATTTCCACCTCATTTCCCACTCACACTTCACCTAACCCCACTCACTCTCTCCCTCTCCCACAGCCGGCCAAGTGGCCAAGGAGAGGACACTCACCTCACCCCCCTTTTTACACAAAAGTCCCTCTCATCCATCAAAATCCCAACCCCTTTACAAAAATCCCAAACTATAAATTCCTATTCATTTGCAAATTACTCTTTTTCTCTCTTTCACTTCAACAAGAGAAGAGAAGCTCCAAGATCTCCTCCTTCCACAACTAAACCCTAACTCCAAGCACCCAATCCCTTCACTTCCACCTCAAGATCACAAGAGATTCACCCAAGGCTTCATCAAGGCAACTCCAAGGGAGAATCCTTCAACCTAGCTTCAACTACAAGTTGTGGATGGAGCCAACACCTCCATCCTTGGATCAAGCTTCAGATTTGACCCCTCCAGGTGAGAGTTCTACTCACCAAGACCTAGTTCACACATCACATACTTGAAGTAGAAATCTTTGTTCACTTGCACACTAAAAATCCTATTTTTAGGTCACCAAGACCTAGTTCACACATCACATACTTGAAGTAGAAATCTTTGTTCACTTGCACACTAAAAATCCTATTTTTAGGTCATCTAAGCTCAAATCCAACCATTCCAAGGGAGTAATTCACTCACCAAGACTTGTATTAGCCTTAGAGCACTGTGTTTACACTTCTTGTACACATAGGTCACCTAAAACCAGGAATTTAGCCATCAAACACGTTTCCAGAATTTCTGTCCTGTACACTGATTTTCCCCACTATTAGTCGACTTACCCTAAGACCTAGTCGACTAGAACACTTAGCTGAAATTTAGTTTTTCTGGAAGACACAGCATTAGTCGACTTGCCCAAAAATATCAGTCGACTAAGAAACTCTCTGGAAACCCATATTAGTCGACTCCTGAATCCACCTAGTCGACTAATCCATCCTGGACCAGAAAACCCAACTTTCTGTATCACAGATCTAGACGACCGAAATATCTGTTAGTCGACTAGTACTTCCTATTAGTCGACTAACCCTCTTACCTAGTCGACTAGCATGCACTGAAACAGAATTCCAACACTCTGTATCCCAGTTTTAGTCGATCAATCAAACTCCTAGTCGACTAGAAACCCTATTAGTCGACTAACCATTACCCCTAGTCGACTAATCCTGGCTGTGTGTCATAGTTAATTTCTGTTCTAAATTTAGTACCTATACTTGTTACATGTGTATTATTTCCTGCTTGTTCATGCTTCAATACTAGCACTACATGACATATAACTGAATGGATGCATCTCCTATTGCCTCATGACTGTTATGGTATATATTCGTTTCATGGCATGTTAAATAGCAACATCACCACCTATCATGCCATCTCTTAAAACAAAGCATGATACACCGGACTTTTACATAAAATGCACCAACTTACACATGGGTCAGGGGGAAATATGCGGATATCGATATGTGTTCGTGTTTACAGTGGTATTAGGATGTGCACCATGTTTCCGTCTTACCTGTGGTACTCCAGGGGACCGAGGGGAGTGCTTCCTCCCTTTCCTGTTTACTGTCATGACAAGGGCATATATAAGACCCTCCTGTTTAGCCTAGCGGCAGGTTCCGTCTTCAAGCAACGGAACAATACTGGGCCGTGGTCCCGGGCATGCACGGGACACACTGTAAACATAGTTCGTCGATACAACCGCTGTTTCCAATAACAACCTTGTTTCACTAGGATATGGATCTATGTGCTCTGGGACGCTGGGTCACATAGCTAGATATCACAGTAAGACAAGTAATAATAATAAGACGTTAATTGTAGATTTGTTGCATATGATCTTACCTTATTGAGTTTACATCGCTTGTTATTCGTTGCTATTTATTGTAACTTCATTTCCTTTATTCATGATCCTTATGTCACTTGACTATCCTTTATTTGTTATTATATGTCTTGACCCTTTGGATTTGCATATTCAGATTCCGAGGCCTGGGTCGAAGTGGAGCCATCCACCGAAGATCAGGCTTTCTTTAGTGAGCAGGAGATTAGCTCCGGTCCTCGTGCCAGACTCTTCCTTTTGGTTCACGGGATCTCCATCCATTTCGTGAGCACTTTTGTATTTTGATTGTATATCGTTCATTTGGACTTGGGTTGTGATAAAGGACACTTGTAAAGTGATTTTGCTTATCATAACTTGTATAGCTTTGTATTTATATTTGTAAGTTGGCATATGATTATACCACGCTGTGTGTGTTGTACTCTGATACTTGTTGTACTTATGCTTAGCGTATATACGTGGGGGCACCATCTGGCCTACGTATATGCGTTGCAGTGACGTCCCCGTATCTTTGGGATCGGGGCGTTACAGGTTGGTATCAGAGCCTAGGCTCTCAAACCTAAAAGTACAACCAAGTGGCAAATTCTAGTGATTTGCTAATGCCAACTACAATGTACAAAGTATATAGTCTTCTCGACTTCGTCCTTGATTCGATCCTCGTATCCTAAACTCCTTCCCTTTGTTTCCAATTCCAGATCTTATCCCTTTCGGTATGGAGGAGACGTTCGGGTCGCAACAATGTCGGGCAAGTACCGAATGGACCCGTAGGAGGGGAGGGTGCTGATGTCCTGAGGATCATTCAGACTATGCTGGGAAACACAGCAACAGAGATGGAGAATCAGCAGCAGCAGACTGAGCTCCTCAGGCAGGAGTTGGCAGCTCCGAAGGAGCAAAGGCCTGGGAACGTGTCAGACTTTCGGCGGCTGCACCGGCCGTATTCACGGGAGTCGAGAGACCATTGGAGGCTGAACAGTGGTTGACAGACACCACCGATCTGCTGAACGCCGCCAGGGTGCCTAAGGAGAACCAAGTGGAGGTTGCAAAGATCCAGCTGAAGGACATAGCCAGGACTTGGTGGCTTGCAGAGGAGGCTCGCTTGAAGGAGCCTATCTCTTGGGATACGTTCTCTAAGAGCTTTTTATAGCAGGTTCTTTCCCACCACTGCTCAGAAGGACATGGAGGCAAATCATCAGGCTTCAACAGGGGGATAGATCTGTAGATGAGTATGCTGCAGAATTCCTCAGGCTGAGTCGCTTTGCCCCTTACATGGTGTCAGATGAAGAGAAGAGGGCAAGCAGGTTTCAGCAGGGTTTACAGATGGAGATCCAGATGTTTCTGATGCCCCAGCAGCTGAAGACCTATGCTGAGGTTCTCACCATCGCTCGAGAGGTGGAGCGTGGGTTTCAGAAGAAGCAAGAGAACCAGGCCATGAAGAGGCCGTTTGTACCGGTGGGCAGAGGAGGACCATCCAGAGCAGCGAAGGTCCAGGCCAGGCAACCATTCAGAGCAGTTCCTTACCAGGTGGCTCGACCAGGTCTTATCTGCAACTTTTGCCAGAAACCAGGACACTCTCAGCAGGATTGCCGGAGGGCAAACGGATGGTGTTTGGTGTGTGGAGCACGAGACCATGCGTGGAGACCTGTCCTCACAGGAGAATGGGGGTTTGCTAATCAAACCTTGCCGGCACCTCAAGGGCAGAATGGACAGAGGGCACTACCAGGGCCAGTTGGGCAGAGGCACACCAGGGACAGTGATGAGGAGAGCTCTTCCCCTTCCTCCACCGCATGTTGCTCGCCCAGTGCAGAGAGGAGCCCGGACAGCAGCAGGGCGTGGCAGAGGTCAGGCCTACAACCTGACAGCAGAGGAGGCTGAGACTTCAGAGGAGGTGATTACAGGTAACATCAGAGTTCATTCTATACCTGTTCTCGCTCTCTTCGATTCGGGTGCATCCCACTGTATATCTCCGACCATTTTGTGGCTGTTCATTCCATACCTGTTAAGGCTTTAGACCACAAGTGGGAGATAAGTACAGGGAATGGGGTAGTTATGTCTTCTAGGGTTTGTGCTGACTGTCCAGTGGGACTTTGTGGGAAGATCTGGCCATAGATATGCTCGTACTAGACACCAAAGGGTACGACGTAATCTTAGGCATGACTTGCTCAGTCAGTACTATGCAGTGATTGACTGTAGAGGAAGGAAGATCAATTTCAGAATCCCCATCAGCCGGAGTTCCAGTTTAGCGGAGAGGTGAAGCCTGCTAAGAAGAAGATTCAGATGACCACTTCGGAGGTTCAGAAGGGAGTGCCAGTGTGGGGTGAATTTCCAGAAGTCTTTGCGGAGATTTCAGGACTTCCACCGGAGAGGATAGTGGAGTTCTCCATTGATACAGTTCCAGGGACAGCTCCTATATCTAAGGCTCCGTACAGGATGGCACCTACGGAGTTGGAGATCTTGAAGAAGCAACTGCAGGAGTATTCGGATAAGGGATTGATTCGGCCAAGTACTTCACCATGGGGGGGCTCCAGTGCTATTGGCGAACAAGAAGGATGGTGGTAAGAGACTTTGTATTGATTATAGGGAATTGAATAAGGTCACCATCAAGAACAAGTATCCCTTGCCCCGGATTGATGACTTGTTTGATCAGCTTCATGGAGCCCGTGTATTTTCTAAGTTAGATTTGCAGTCGGGTTACCATCAGCTGAGGGTGAAGAAGGAGGATGTTCCGAAGACGGCATTCAGGACCGTTATGGCCACTATGAATTTCTAGTTATGCCTTTCGGAGTCACCAATGCCCCTGCGGTTTTCATGGATTTGATGAACCGAGTGTTCTCCCCTTACCTAGATCAGTTTGTAGTTGTATTCATAGATGACATCCTGATCTATTCAAGGAATGAGAAGGAGCATGCAGAGCACTTGAGGATTGTGTTGCAGACCCTCCAGCAGGAGCAGCTTCATGCCAAGAGGAGCAAGTGCGAGTTCTGGTTGGACAGCATAGCCTTCCTTGGACACATAGTTTCAGCAGAAGGAATTTCAGTTGATCCTAGTAAAGTCCAGGCAGTGAAGGATTGGCCTATTCCGGAGACGGTGACTGAGATTAAGAGCTTTCTTGGACTAGCCGGATATTACAGACGCTTTGTCCAGGATTTCTCTAGACTTGCAGCTCCGTTGACCAGACTCACCAGAAAAGGGGAGAGATTCATATGGACAGAAGATTGTGATACAGCATTTGAGCAGTTGAAGCAGAGGCTTATCACAGCTCCAATTTTGAGGACTCCTTCAGGAAGAGGAGGGATGGTCATTTTCTGTGATGCATCAGGTAAAGGCCTGGGTGTGTGCTTATGCAACATGATCATGTTATAGCGTATGCATCTAGGCAGTTGAAGCCTCATGAGAGGAATTACCCAACTCATGACTTGGAGTTGGCAGCTGTGATATTTGCTTTGAAGATCTGGAGACACTACCTTCTGGGAGACAAAGTGTTGATATACACAGACCATAAGAGCCTCAAGTATATTTTCTCACAGAAGGAGTTGAATATGAGGCAGAGGAGGTGGTTGGAGCTTATGGCGGACTATGATATTGACTTGCAGTATCATCCAGGCAAAGTCAATACCGTTCCTGATGCACTGAGCAGGATGCCGGAGAACAGAGTGCTAGTCCACCTCACGCAGCAGAGGGAGTTGATTCAGGAATTCATCAGATTGGATTTGATGTTAGTGCAAGGAGGTGATAAGGCCGGCAGTTCATGGCTTTACAGATCCAGTCATCATTGATAGAGGAGATCAAGGAAGCTCAGAAGGAGGACGCCAGATTGCAGACATTCAGAGCTCAGGTGGAGGCTGGATTGAGGTCGGATATCTGCATTCACCCTGATGGTGCATTGTATTTTGGTGATAGACTTTGTGTTCCCCGAGGAGAAGTCAGACAGAAGATTTTGGAGGAAGCACACAGTTCAGCTTATTTATAACATCCAGGAGGAAACAAGATGTACCAGGACCTGAAGAAGCACTTTTGGTGGAATGCTATGAAGAGGGAGATAGCCCAGTTTGTTGCCAAGTGCTTGGTTTGCCAGCAGATAAAGATCGAGCATCAGAGACCAGCTGGACTTCTTCAACCTTTGCAGATACCCGAATGGAAGTGGGAGCATATCACCATGGATTTTGTGACGGCATACCTCGGAGTCCCAGGGGTAATAATGCGGTGGGGTGATAGTTGATCGCCTCACCAAGTCAGCTCACTTCATACCATTCAGGGTAGGCCAGTCAACAGAGGTTCTGGCAGATAAGTATATGAAGGAGGTGGTTCGTCTGCATGGAGTTCCAGTTAGTATTGCGTCAGATAGAGACACCAGATTCAGATCTCATTTCTGGGAGAGTCTCCAAGAAAGTCTGGGAACTCGTCTGAAATTCAGTACTTCTTATCATCCTCAGACAGACGGACAATCTGAGAGGACTATCCAGATCCTTGAAGATATGTTGAGGGCTTGCATGATTGACTTTGGGGGATCTTGGAAGACCATCTTCACTTGGCTGAGTTTTCATATAACAACAGCTACCAGGCAAGTATTAAGATGGCACCTTTTGAGGCATTGTATGGTAGGAAGTGCCGATCACCGATTTGTTGGGATGAAGTCGGTGAGAGGAGTCTTTTGGGACCAGAGATTCTGATGCAGACTACAGAGAAAGTCAGGGTTATCAGAAATCATCTCAGGGCTGCTCAGAGTAGGCAGAAGAGTTGGGCAGACACTCGGAGAAGGCCATTGGAGTTCCAGTTGGAGATCATGTCTTCTTGAGGATATCACCTACCAGAGGAGTGATCCGGTTCGGTGCTCGTGGGAAGCTGAGTCCAAGGTATATTGGCCCATTCGAGATCCTGGATCGTGTGGGAGATGTGTCCTATAGGTTGGCATTACCGCCTTCTTTGGACGGGGTGCATAATGTCTTCCACGTGTCTCAGTTGAGGAAGTATGTCAGGGATGACAGCCATATTCTGGATCATTCCGAGCTGGAGCTACAACCTGATTTATCATACCAAGAGCAGCCGTTGGCCATTCTGGATAGGAGTGTGTCAAGACACTGAAGAACAGGGCTATTCCATTGGTATTGGTGTCATGGAACAGGCATGCGCCAGGAGAGGCCACTTGGGAGCGTGAGGACGTTATCCGGGAGCGTTATCCTCAACTTTTCATATCTTGATTGGGTAAGACTCTTTTCTTCTACTCTTCCTTGCCGTTATCTTTCCTTGTATCCATATCTATCTATTGCTTTTCCTGTTATCTTTTACCTTATGAAATCGAGGACGAAATTTTTGTAAGGTGGGTAGATTGTAATACCCCTCTCCCGGAATACGTGCCTAGTTACGTATTCAGTCCTTTGACCGTATTTCCGATGTACCTTCCGTATTTGACCGATTTTAATTTCAAATATCATTTTCAATATTTAGATTTTATGTGATTTTCTGGAATTTTCTGGAATTTTCTGGAATTAAAATGAATTTCTCCGAAACCGGTGTCGGCCAGTACCGCTGACGATTTCCGAATTTTTATCTTCCAAACTGTTAGGAATTTCTAGAAAGTCCTTTAGACTTTATTGCTTAGAATCATACTTCCTGCTTATACTCTTTTTCTGAGAATTTTATAAATTTATGAAATTCTTTCGGGAGTCGGTAAATAACTGATTCCGGGATTTTTAATTAAAAATCTATACAGTATTTCTTCCAACGAATTTCACCATTGGTCTTCAAATATCATTCTTGATTTTGGTAAAATTTTCAGACCATTCCAAAATACTTGAATTTCGGGCATTTTTCCAAAATTTGCAAAAATTCCTTTTTCCACTTCATTTCCACCTCATTTCCCACTCACACTTCACCTAACCCCACTCACTCTCTCCCTCTCCCACAGCCGGCCAAGTGGCCAAGGAGAGGACACTCACCTCACCCCCTTTTTACACAAAAGTCCCTCTCATCCATCAAAATCCCAACCCCTTTACAAAAATCCCAAACTATAAATTCCTATTCATTTGCAAATTACTCTTTTTTCTCTCTTCACTTCAACAAGAGAAGAGAAGCTCCAAGATCTCCTCCTTCCACAACTAAACCCTAACTCCAAGCACCCAATCCCTTCACTTCCACCTCAAGATCACAAGAGATTCACCCAAGGCTTCATCAAGGCAACTCCAAGGGAGAATCCTTCAACCTAGCTTCAACTACAAGTTGTGGATTGGAGCCAACACCTCCATCCTTGGATCAAGCTTCAGATTTGACCCCTCCAGGTGAGTTCTTACTCACCAAGACCTAGTTCACACATCACATACTTGAAGTAGAAATCTTTGTTCACTTGCACACTAAAAATCCTATTTTTAGGTCACCAAGACCTAGTTCACACATCACATACTTGAAGTAGAAATCTTTGTTCACTTGCACACTAAAAATCCTATTTTTAGGTCATCTAAGCTCAAATCCAACCATTCCAAGGGAGTAATTCACTCACCAAGACTTGTATTAGCCTTAGAGCACTGTGTTTACACTTCTTGTACACATAGGTCACCTAAAACCAGGAATTTAGCCATCAAACACGTTTCCAGAATTTCTGTCCTGTACACTGATTTTCCCCACTATTAGTCGACTTACCCTAAGACCTAGTCGACTAGAACACTTAGCTGAAATTTAGTTTTTCTGAAGACACAGCATTAGTCGACTTGCCCAAAAATATCAGTCGACTAAGAAACTCTCTGGAAAACCTATTAGTCGACTCCTGAATCCACCTAGTCGACTAATCCATCCTGGACCAGAAAACCCAACTTTCTGTATCACAGATCTAGACGACCGAAATATCTGTTAGTCGACTAGTACTTCCTATTAGTCGACTAACCCTCTTACCCTAGTCGACTAGCATGCACTGAAACAGAATTCCAACACTCTGTATCCCAGTTTAGTCGATCAATCCAAACTCCTAGTCGACTAGAAACCCTATTAGTCGACTAACCATTACCCCTAGTCGACTAATCCTGGCTGTGTGTCATAGTTAATTTCTGTTCTAAATTTAGTACCTATACTTGTTACATGTGTATTATTTCCTGCTTGTTCATGCTTCAATACTAGCACTACATGACATATAACTGAATGGATGCATCTCCTATTGCCTCATGACTTGTTATGGTATATATTCGTTTCATGGCATGTTAAATAGCAACATCACCACCTATCATGCCATCTCTTAAAAACAAAGCATGATACACCGGACTTTTACATAAAATGCACAAACTTACACATGGGTCAGGGGGAAATATGCGGATATCGATATGTGTTCGTGTTTACAGTGGTATTAGGATGTGCACCATGTTTCCGGTCTTACCTGTGGTACTCCAGGGGACCGAGGGGAGTGCTTCCTCCCCTTTCCTGTTTACTGTCATGAAAGGGCATATATAAGACCCTCCTGTTTAGCCTAGCGGCAGGTTCCGTCTTCAAGCAACGGAACAATACTGGGCCGTGGTCCCGGGCATGCACGGGACACACTGTAAACATAGTTCGTCGATACAACCGCTTCCAATAACAACCTTGTTTCACTAGGATATGGATCTATGTGCTCTGGGACGCTGGGTCACATAGCTAGATATCACAGTAAGACAAGTAATAATAATAAGACGTTAATTGTAGATTTGTTGCATATGATCTTACCTTATTGAGTTTACATCGCTTGTTATTCGTTGCTATTTATTGTAACTTCATTTCTTTTCATGATCCTTATGTCACTTGACTATCCTTTATTGTTATTATATGTCTTGACCCTTTGGATTTGCATATTCAGATTCCGAGGCCTGGGTCGAAGTGGAGCCATCCACCGAAGATCAGGCTTTCTTTAGTGAGCAGGCAGATTAGCTCCGGTCCTCGTGCCAGACTCTTCCTTTTGGTTCACGGGATCTCCATCCATTTCGTGAGCACTTTTGTATTTTGATTGTATATCGTTCATTTTGGACTTGGGTTGTGATAAAGGACACTTGTAAAGTGATTTTGCTTATCATAACTTGTATAGCTTTGTATTTATATTTTGTAAGTTGGCATATGATTATACCACGCTGTGTGTGTTGTACTCTGATACTTGTTGTACTTATGCTTAGCGTATATACGTGGGGGCACCATCTGGCCTACGTATATGCGTTGCAGTGACGTCCCCGTATCTTTGGGATCGGGGCGTTACAACACTTCACCCCTTACATGCTCCATTTCTTCTACTATTGAAAATGATATAAATTTGCTTAAGAAGAATATGGATTGTTTGGGCTCCACTATGAGCCAATGTGCCATGAATCATACACGCTTGGAAACCTTGGTTCGAAAGAAACAAGTTCCATCTTTTCATGCACACCCTCCACGGCATACACATGCTCCTTACGGACACCATCACACCATGTATGCTCATGTGTACGCTTGTACACATTGTGGACGTAAGGGCCACCTTGCTAAATTTTGCTTTGATAGAATACATGTTTCTAATTTAGCAAATAATTTTGTTTGGGTTAGGAATGACACTAACCCCCATGGACCCAAAAGAGTATGGGTACCAAAGACCACCCCTCTTGTTTATGATGTAGGTGTGGGCTCTCACATGACGTGAGAGTAGCCGTACCTTGGAGTTGATGCGTTCCGTGCTTAAAGAGAACCCTTTTGGATGCATCACTTTCAAGGGATGTTTGGTGGAGAGGACCACCATGTTTTGGAGACAAGGAAAGTTGCCTTCTAGGTTTTGGTAACGATTCCTAACTCCTAATTATTGTTTACATGCTTTCCATGTTCATTATTTATAGCATGTTTATTGGTTGTAGATTATTATGAAAATGCCATGATTATTAGACCATTGACATGCATGTATAGCCCTTGAGACACCATGTTATATGGACCCATATTTTTGTGTTCTCACCCTTGTTTAGCTATCATGTTTATCATAGGTTTAATAACATGTGGATTTGCATAATAATCATGTTTATGTTTAACATATTGATTTTTGTTTTGTTTATGCTTCATTCTTTGAATATATGTTTAAATGTTAGTTTTCATTAAGACTAGGTATATACTTGTACATATAGTGGGCCACAAATAAATCTATATATGTTTGTGCTTAAACGCTTATTTGAACCCATTAGATGTGCGAGTATAGTCTAGTTTTGATGATTCATGCATTTTAGACTTGTATTCCTATTCTTGAATTTGCTTTATGATTATATGTTTAACTTCATGTATATGTCCATTTTATCCAAATTATTGTTATACATATACATCCTTTTGAGCCACGTGCCTTCATGCATATATCTTTGTGGACTCGTTGTGTTTGGATATGTATGTATACTTTAGTTTGTATAAGACATACATATACCTTGAAGATTAAATAGTTTTGATGATTTTCATGTTTCCATGTTTCAAGCAATTATTTGAGCTTAATTGTATATTTTCATGATCATGTTCTTCACATTGTATTTGTACACTCACATTTCTTGTTTACTCATGTGTTTGTTTTCATAAGTCATATTTATGCTTAATTGATTATGAGTGTTGACTATTTGTGAATTCATGTTTATGAAAAATAATTTTGTTTTATTCCTTACTTGAAGGATTTCGTACTAGTTTACAAATTTTTCATATAACTAGTTGCGATATTCTTCATTTGGTAGAGTTTTCAAACATACTATATTTTCAAATCTATTTTTTTTGAAAAACCCCTACCATCCACGGGGGGATGGATGGGCGATCATGCTCATGTATGCTTTATTGTGAAAATCATTTTAAACTTGAACATGATTGGGAGGATAAGTTATATGATGTATACCTTGATCATTATTGTTGTTTCAATGGTATAATTGGATTCTTTCAATTGGTATCAATTTTGACCTTTCTTGTATACTCATATATGTTTGTATGTATGTATGTTTTTCATTTCCAATAGTATCAATTTCGATTGGTATTAAAATTTTCATACATATATTTTATTTATGCTAAGCTTGAGCTCCAACTTTGTTTCAATTGATTCAATTTTCAATTGGTTTCTTATACAAGCTTATGCATGTGTATGTTGGTATTTCATAAAGGGGGAAAAAATTCGATTTTCATATTTCAATTGGTATTTGTATTTCCACTCCCTTGCTTTATGATAGAAAATAGTCATTTCTTTTGATATCATATACTTAAAGAAAAATACTCTCTTTTGATATCAAGATGTTTATTTGAATGTTTTATTTGGTATCTCAAAATTTTGTTTTAAAAAGATAAATACAAGAGTTTTGATATGTATTGCCTATATGCAAGGAGAGCTTAACATCTCTTCTACATATAGATTCATGTTGAGTGTATCTTGTATTGAGGAGCTTGACATCTCTTCTTTATGTGGTACACGTGTGTAGGGGGAGCTTCACATCTCCTCTTATGCATACATAATATGCGTTATGTGAATTAGGGCTTGTCATCCCTCTTTCATATAATGTATATATGTAGGGAAGTTACTTTACCGTATTCCTCTTCATGAATGTATATCGCATATACCATTTGTTGATCAATCTATGTTTACTTTCAATTGGTATCAAAATGCTTCAATGCCATATTTTCAATTGTTACTTAATTGATTGTCACCCTATTTGGTTTTGTTTTGTTTTAGACAAAAGGGGGAGAACATTATTTTGATTAACCCTTTGTTGCTTCATTGTTTCGAACAAAAAGGGGGAGAAAGATTTATTGATTTAGTTTTGCATTTAACCCTTTATTGATGATTGATTCTTTGTATTAAAACGGGTGAGAAGATTTGTTTTGTTTACCCCTTGTTGATGATTGACAAAAAGGGGGAGAAAGATTTTGAGTTTGTTTGATTTTTATATATGCATATTTATGTTTTGCATATATTAAGTTTAATTTAATTTAATTTTAATTGGTATCTAGGGCATGTTTGTTTTTGAACATTTCATTGGTATCTAGAACCTTTTTATTGTTTATGCATATCTATGCATTCATGTTTAAGAGCCTCCATTGTATATTCATTATGTTTATTTGTTTATGCATGAGTTAAGGGGGAGCTTCTTTGAAGCTTAACTTTATCCATGCATATATAACTCCATGAGTTTTGTCATCATCAAAAAGGGGGAGATTGTTGGCCCGGAGGCCTTCCTCTCTAGTTTTGATGATGATTAACTCATGTAGTTATGTTTACTAATAATCTTGTGATTTTAGTTACAGATCATTGATCAAGATATTAGTTGGTGATTGCTTCAAAAAGAGGAGTTTGGAAGCCTTCACTTGGTGATTCCCGTGCCCGAGCATCAAGATCATACCTTTGCACTTGGTGGATCACGGCGGTTTGGGATCGAGTCTACTTGAAGATGAAAGATCATCAAGAAGACTTAGGTATCCTAGTTTAGTTTAGTATGTTTAGATCCATGTGTAAAGCTTAGTATAGTTGATATGCTCAAGTGCACAATACACACACAAGTTTTTATGTTTGGATTTGGTTTTCATGAATAGTTTGCTCAAAACAAGTTTAAATGGTTTATATGTATAGTAGATGTATTCTAGTTATACATGCATGCTTAAACTTCCTATACAAACTTATTTTGACTTTCCTATTCATGTATTGAAAAATCCAAGTTTGATAAAATACAAGTTTTGGTTTTTGATAAAATTTGCAAGACACAAAAATGATTGAATATGTTGATATATGTCTTGAAATTTTTATCACAAGGTTGTTTATCAAAGTAAAATGATAAAAAAATTTTTATGGTAATTTTAAAAGAGATAAAAGATTTTCTAAAATATTTCAAACCCAGTTTTCTGACCCAGGATTGTGGCTGACAGGCCAGGTCGGTCGACCGTGCGGGTCGACCGCACCAAAGGTCGGTCGACCCTTGCGGTTGACCGACGTGTACAGGCTTGTGCACGTTTGGCAGACACAAGGACAGTCGGCCGGGCGGCCGACCGAAATAGATATTCTGCTCTCTGTATCTGGGCGGTCGGCCGTGCGGTCGACCGGGTTGCCCCAACGGTCACATTTCTGACCGTTGGCGGTCAGCCGGCCGGCCGACCGCTAGGCCTGTCAGGCTGCTAGATCAGCCTAACGGCTAGTTTTATTTTGGGGCTATAAATACCCCATTGCTTGGTGTTTTTAACTAGATTTAAGAGCCAAAATTTCTCTGATATACAAGTGTTTTAAACAAGTTTTCAAAGAGTTTAAGTGCCAAAAAGATCTATCTTTATTTTGTTTTAGGTTTTTGGAAAAATCAAAGAAAAGAGTATTTTGGGGGATTTGTCTTGGTTTTCATTTTCTATCTTTTACAAGAGTTTCCCAAGTATTTTTCTTTGAGTTTTTATTTTCCAAACACCTAGTTTTCCACACTTGAGCTATCATCTATCCTAGTCTATTAGGATCTTGTTTTGTGAAAAAAGAGAGTTTGTTTGTGGTTGAAAGAAACCACTTGTTGTAAACACCCTTGCTTTTGTGTATCCCTCTTTGGTAGAGGTTGATCAGGTGATTGGTTTGCTCCCTCTTTGGTAGAGGTTGAGGCTTGTGGTTTGCTCCCTCTAGTGAGAGGTGGAGTTTGGTTTGTAACCCTCTTCGGTAGAGGTGTTGTTGGTTGTTTGGCTACGGGCCTACCCCTCGGTTGTGAGGCGGTGTTTGAGAGATGAGTTCGGTACTCCTATTGTTGTAACAAATCCTCTCGGTGGAGGTTCCCTCGGTGGGAGATAGTGGATTGGAGATCCTTCACGGTGGTGAAGGCGGGGATGTAGAGCTAGGGGCTCGAACCTCTCGAAACATATCTTGTTGTTAGCGTTTGATCCATTGTCTCTCTAACTCTCTCTCTTTTAATTGTGCATTACATTATTCATATTGCCATATCATTCATACTTGTGTTGTGCCTTGCATTATTTCATATTACTCATACTTATATGCTTGCTTGCTTGTGTGTGTGCCTCACTTGTACTTAACCACAAGAGCTTCATATAGCACCTCAACCCATATTTAGGAGAATCAGGAGGAGTTAGTTCAGAGCCCTTCAGGGGGAATTCGGCTACACTTGTGTGTTGTACTAAGTGTGTTGTAAATTTGTTTAAGCTTCCGCATTTAGCGCATTTAGTTTCTAGATTAGCATTAACACCTATTCACCCCCCTCTAGGTGTTTTTCACCTCCCCCTTCCTTCGGCGCCCTAGTGGGGGCTGAGTGTCGTCAGCACGACACCGGCGGCTGGGCGCGGCCAAGGGGCCTCCTGGCCCCCGGTGTGTGGGCAGAGGAGGGGGCAGCAGCCCCCTCCCTTCTCTCTTTTCTCACTCTCTCTCCTTCTCCCTCTCACTGTTGGCCACGCCGGCGGCTAGGGACGCCGCCGGCGACCACTGGCCGGAGAGCAGGGCCAGTCCCCCCTCTGCCTCTTCTCTCTCTCTCCGTGCTATTTCTCTCTCTCCCCTCCCCTTGTTTCTCTCTCCCCTCCCTTTCTCTGATGGACGCTGCCGGCGGCCAAGGCCGCCGCCGGCCAGCTTCCTGGCCGGCGGAGGGCCGGCCAGCTTCTTGGGCCACAGGGAGCCGTGGGCCCCTCCTTGATCAGGGGCTGCGTGAGCAGCCCCGGCTCTCTTTCTCCCTCTCCTTTGGGGTGGTCGGCGGCTACCCCTGCCTGCGCCGGCCGGCCAGGAAGTAGCAGGCCAGCCTAGGCCAGAGGCCTGGGCTGTGCGTGGGCAAGGGGGGTTGCGCCCCCTTCTTCCCCCCCCCTCTCTCCTCTCTCTCATCTCTCTCTACCCTGCCCTCTCTCTCTCCTCTCTCTAATATTTCTCTCTCCTCTCTCTACTATTTCTTTCTCTCCTCTCTCTACTATTTCTCATTCTTCTCTAAAATCCCTCTTGCTCTCTCTAAAAATCCCTCTCTAGACTTTTTCTCTCTAGAAACCCTCTTTCTCTCTCTAGACTCTCTCTTTAAATCTCACTTCTCTCTCTAACTCTTTCTCTCTATTCTCTCTCTCCTCTTTTAATCTCTAAAAATAATATATGTTTATTTTTAATATATGGATTGATGGTGTGTGCGTATTTCTGGTGTTCCGAGATTTCACGCCGTTTTCGGTGATTAGGTGAGTACAATTTCTTTGTAACATACTTCTATTTTATCATTATGCGAGTGCATTTCTGTATTGTTATATGCTTTGCTATTATCGTTATATGCCTAGTCATTGCCACTGTAACTTTTATTACATGATACACCGCTATATATTTGACACATGATACGGACACCGGTATTTGCCATGCTATATTGACACATGATACCCGACACCGGTACTTGCCATGCTACATTTGACACATGATACCGGACACCGGTACTTGCCATGCTATATTTGACACATGATACCCGACACCGGTACTTGCCATGCTATATTTGACACATGATATCTGACACCGGTACCTGCCATGCTATACTTGACACTTGATACCTGACACCGGTACTTGCCATGCTATATTTGACACATGATATCCGACACCGGTACCTGCCATGCTATACTTGACACTTGATACCGACACCGATACTTGCCATGCTATATTTGACACATGATACCCGACACCGGTACTTGCCATGCTATATTTGACACATGATACCCGACACCGGTACTTGCCATGCTA
The DNA here is from genome assembly GCA_038442645.1 of Agave tequilana. NCBI lineage: Eukaryota > Viridiplantae > Streptophyta > Magnoliopsida > Asparagales > Asparagaceae > Agave > Agave tequilana. The sequence goes on from JAVJIF010027508.1 coordinate 21,913, forward strand.
TATTTGACACATGATATCCGACACGGTACCTGCCATGCTATACTTAACACTTTATACCTGACACCGGTACTTGCCATGCTATATTTGACATATGATATCCGACACCGGTACCTGACATGCTATACTTGACACTTGATACCTGACACTGGTACTTGCCATGCTATATTTGACACATGATACCCAACACCGGTACTTGTCATGCTGTAGTGATACATGATATCTGACACTGGTACTTGCCATGCTATATTTGACACATGATACCCGACACCGGTACTTGCCATGCTATATTTTGAAATCACCTAGAGGGGGGTGAATAGGTGATAATGCTAATCAATGCACAAATTTAAAAATGAGATGATGCAACGATCACTCAAAGCATGATTAGAAGCCGAATACCCCGTGAAGGGCTCTGAACTCCTTCATCGTGATTCCTCTAAATAAGAGTTTGAGGTGCGCAATGTAATCTTGTTGTAAGAGTATAGTTCGATAATATAAGAATGAATGAAAAGCAAGTAAATAGCACAAGTAAATCAATCGCAAACACAGAGATTTGTTTGAGGTTCGAGCACCCAGCTCTACGTCCCCGCCTTCACCCAGAAGGATTTCCGATCCACTAGAACTTTCACAAAGGATTACAACCACTAGAGAGTACCCAACTCCTCAATCACACTCCTCTAGTCCAGAGGTAGTGGAGCCACAAATACAATAATCACTGGTGATCAAAGACCACAAACTCTCTTTTGAAAAACTTTTCTTTACAAAACCCTAGAGAATAATGTATAGGATTGAAGCTCAAGGTTTGTAAGTGAAAAATAAAACAAAGTAGAAGAGAGTTTAGATTCAAAACTTCAGAGAAAAATCAGAGATTTGAGCACAAAAACTGAGAATAAAACTTCTTTCAAGAAACACACAAGCTTTGATTTCTTTTGCAAATGTTGTTGTATTTTTCTTCAACCCCATCCACCCCTATTTATAGGATATAGGTAGGGATTAAAGGGTAAACAATAATTTTGATTAATCATGAAAGATAAGACCCAAAACATCCATAAACCTCGTTTGGAGAATAAAACCACGTTTTAAAACATGTTTAAAAAACTAGCCGTTTGGCTGTTAATACACTCACGGTCGACCGGCCCGGTCGACCGATTTTCAAAATCTTTTGACTGTTGGCAGGCCCCGGTCGACTGCCCGGTCGACCATCCCAAATAGAGACTTGGGTTCAGTCAGTCGGTCGAAGCTCGCGCCCGACATGGGGTCCGGTCGACCGCCGTCGACCGGATAACATGCACACATGCACGCACCCAACGGTAAGAACTGCGGTCGACCGCTCGATCGACCGTTCTGACCTGAAATAGAGCCGGTCGACCGGCCGGTCGACCGCAACAGGTCAAAACAGATATTTTGAAAAAATGTTTTTGAAGATATGTTATTTTCAAAAATGATTGTTGTCAAGACTTTGTAAACTACAGTAAATTAAGCTTGCAAATACTGAAATAGGTCTATTAAAATATTTTATATAAGAGACAAAAATAATCTTTTGAAAAACATGGCAATTTGTGTGTGGGGGAATTTGAGCTTCATCACTATATACTATCCTTTAACAAACTAAAATATAAAAACTATATATAAAGAAGTCTCTGAGCCGCGTTATGCCGAGCTAGAGCCTCCTCTCTTATAAAAGAGTCCTCTTGCGTCATCAACCTATCAACATGCTTTTAGCGCCATTAACCTTGCAATATGCTTAAAGCCGTCAAGACTTGTACAAACCTGAAATTCATTCTAGATCAACTTATTAGTACCAAATAGCTTTTATATGTTTTGTTATCATCAAAACGTATATAAATTAAGAGTGTAACCTTTTGAGCCAACAATCTCTCCCTTTTGATGATGACAAAACATATAAGTTATAACACAAGATATAAAAGGGAGGTAAAAAACTTTCCCTCAAATAATTCTATATTAAACAAGTATAAAACAACTTATTATGAGAGATATTTGAAATTACAAATATTTTTGAAAACAAAAAACAACAACACAATTTCAAATATTTTGAAAACAAAAACTCAAACAACACATATTTCCCCTTTTTGTCATACATCAAAAAGGGATATGATAGTAAGAAAACTTCCTTATTCAATAACACAAACATTTAGTTCACCATATATAAAGAAAATCTATTGTAGTCAAGTGGTTTAGTGAAAATATCTGCAAGTTGAAAATCGGTAGAAACATAATCAATTTCAATATCATCTTCTCATAGTGATCTCTAATAAAGTGATACGAATGTTAATGTGCTTAGTCTTACTATGTTGATTTGCATTCTTAGTCATATGAATAGTACTAGTATTATCACAAAATATTTTAATATGGTCATAATGCAAATCATAATCAAGAAGAGTATGTTTCATCCAAAGGACTTGAGCACAACAAGCCCCCGCCGCAACATACTCCGCCTCAGCGGTTGAGAGGGCTACCGAATTTTGTTTCTTGGAAGACCATGAAACGAGATAATTATCAAGAAATTGACATGTTCTACTAGTACTCTCCTATCCACTCTACAACCCGCATAGTCGGCATCCGAAAAACTCGTCATTGAGAATTCTCCGGTCTTCGGATACCATAGACCCATTCCTATAGTTCCATTAATATAACGAATAATGCGTTTTACCGCAATTAAATGAGATTCTTTGGGACAAGATTGGAATCTAGTACAAAGACACACACTAAACATAATATCCAGCCTACTAGCCGTTAAATATAACAAACTACCAATCATGCTTCTATATAATTTTATGTCAACACACTTACCTTGCCTATCTTATCAAGCTTGGTGGTGGTGGCCATGGGAGTATTGCAAATTTTGAGTCTTCAAGCCCAAATTTCTTGATGAGTTCCTTGGAGTACTTGGCTTGACATATGAAAATCCCATCACGCATTTGTTTGATTTGGAGTCCAAGAAAATAGTTCAATTCACCCATCAATGACATCTCAAATTCACGTTGTATACATTGTTCAAACTCCTTGCAAAGTAATTCATTAGTAGAATGATTAGTCTCTAATTTTGCATAATTTTCATCACATCTCACGTTTATTTGATAAATAAATTATGCTAATAATACCTTGCTTGCTTGATCCTAGGTTAATGGTGTTCACATGAAGAAGAAGACCCAAATCACCATTTATTTGGTGATTAAAGGGGTATTAAAATAGCTATTGACCTAAAGAGCTGGTTCTGTCAAAACCAGGGGCGCCAAACCAGAAACCGGCAACTTTATCCGACAGGGCGACAACCAGACAACGCACGACAGGCGGCGCCGCGCGCGCCGCCAAGGTATTGCCGCGGAAACGCGGCTTTTGCCGCGTTTCCGCGGCAATACGGCGGAGTCGCGCGCGCCGTTTGCGGTCAATTCTTGTCCCCTGCGTCCCTGTTTTCCTGATGCCTATAAATACCCCCCCTGGGGTTCCAGAGCAAGCAGATCTAGAGTTAGGAGTAGTTTTGATTTCCATGTTGTAATTTAGTTTAGGTTAGGTTAGTTTCTCTTCTTCTTCCTCCATTGTAATTTTCATTTTGTAGATCTTGTATTAGGGAGAGAGAGTGGTACATGTTGGGAAGCAAGAGTGCTTGTAATTGAAGGTGACAATCAATGAAAGGTGCTCTCTTACCTTATCTTTGTTTTCTTCTCTCTAATCTCTTTTACATGTGTAGCTAGTCTTTTCTCTCATGGCTCTAACTACTAACCACTAACTAGTCTTACTTCTTTATGATAATCCACATGAATCTAATAGCCTCATTTTGGCCTTGCTCTTGCAAGAGCCATTGATGGCTCATGATGATGGATCTAACACACTAACTTCCTAACCACTAACAAGCTAACACTACTTTACTTCATGCTTGCTCTTATGGGTTTTGATGATTTAAGTGTAACTTATACTTGTTTGTTGAGTTGGGTTGTAAAGAGTTACATATGGGTCATGCTTTGAATCGCTCTTGAACCAAGGACTAGTGATGGCCAATGATACGTGTGAGGCAACTATCACTAAGAGGTTAGCGTGTTGGTGGAGTCATTAGTAGTTAGTGCCGTGAGTCTTCTTTCTCTTTCACTTATTTTAGACATACAAACAAAACCACAAAAATCATTCTTTTCTATGTTTCCCACTTCTTTGTGCTTCACCGTACTTCTCTTTTCATTCTTTACTTTCTTTTCTTTTCATTCTTTAAAACTTTGAAGAATCTTTAACAAAAAACGTGAATCAACCGGTAAAGCTTTTATCGCCTCCCGTCCTTGTGGATACGACCCGTATAGCCACTTCGCTACTACGGAAGAATCGCAAAAGCAGTAACTTCGACCCACACTTCCATCTTTTATTTTAGTACTTGCTTTTTGTCGCGATCAAATTTTGGCGCCGTTGCCGGGGATGGGAACGGTTTGATTTCACAAGTTTGCTAACTTTTCTTCTTTGTTTTTTTGGTGTGCAGGTTAAAGTTTTAGCATTGCGGAAGTCCACACTTGCTCAAGTGTGGTCGGGTAATTCTTGTATATTTTTCTGCTGCTAATTTTTGTTTATATTACCTGTGCACTGTAAATAATTGTAAGAATTAAAATACGGTAATTGGATGCTTTAAAATGGTTTAGACATTTGCATCTAGGCACGTGTCAATTTTCATTCCAATATCCTGTATTTTATTCTTTTGTTATTGTGATATTGATAGGAGGTGTATATATGGCATTGCATATAGTATAGGACAAACACTTCAGTGATTTACTCGCTTTTTTGTGTTCATCTTATCTATATTGCACACTTGCACAAATTTAACTTAAGGGCAAAACCCAAAACAAGATAAGGTGGGGAAGTTATTACCCTCCCTTGGCCCAAAAAACACCTCCCCACTCACACAACCCAAGCCTAAATAAAACTTGCTAGACGTTGGCCCCTAGGGACATCTCGGACTCATTTAGGAGATTGACCTAAGGGGGAAGTTGTTAGAATTTGACTCTTGCTAAATCGGTGTCTAAGGTTGGGGATTGAGAGGCGAAACCTCGAAGAACGGTGGTTTGGCATAATTAGGCCCGTTGCTCCGGCACGGATACCTCCCACTGTCTTGCCCCTACCTGGCCGATTAACTTGTGGTCAGCTTCCGACAACAGACCCCCGTGGACAGTCTAACCAGTTAGGAGTCGTCTAGGTCTAAGTCAACCCTAGCATAGGCTTGTTTTCTTCTTCTTTTTCTTTGTTTGTTTGTTTGTTTGTTTGTTTGTTTTTCTTTTTTTTTTGTATACTGTGATATGGATTTTAATAACAACAATTCTTTCAATTATAATATGAATCCATATTTCACTCCGACCTCATTTGACTCGGATAACTCTGACCCGGCAATGTACAACATGAACCAACCAGATATGCCGGGTTGGGATTATCAGAATCAATATGACCCATATCCCCAACCATATGATCCTAATTTTCAAAATAATTTCAACTCTTCACAGAGTTCATGGGGATTCACCTACCCCGAGTCAAATTTTCAACCATCTTGTCCACAATTTTCACAATATTTATTCCCCATTTTGATTCATATACTCCTTGTCCTGAACCACCAATTGAAGAAAAATCATCATTGGAAAGGAGTATGGAAGAGTCCCTACAACAAATGCAAAATTTGCTCAATTCACAATCCTTTTCATATCAAACTCCACATACTCCTTTTCTAGAGCATCCCATTGAAGAAGAATCTGAACTAGAAAAGCGTTTGGAAGTCTGTTGTGAAAGAATGCAAAACATGTTGGACTCATTCTCTCCACCAAATTTTCAAGAGTCATACTCATCATTTCCAGTCACATCAATTCAAAATGAACAAACTTCAATACTGGACTTGAGTATGGCACCCTTGTGTGAGTTCGAGCAGCAACCGCAAAATCCGATGGACTCACAAATCCACCATAATTTCCAAAATCCACTTCCATACTCATATTTTCAAGAACCAATCACAAAGAGTATGGAAGACATGATTCCAAATCCAAATTCTGTTACACGGCCTATCAGTAAGTTAGATTCACTTTTGAGCGAATTGATCAATGAGAGCGAGGAAAGCCTTTCTTGTCAAACTTTGATCAATTCCTATATCCCTAGCTCTACTGATTGGACCCATGAATCATGTCATTTTGGAAATCCAACTTCAATTTCAGAACATGCATTTGAACTTGACCATGCTCCAAGTTATGAAAATCGCCTGGACATTCTGGCAAGTTATCCCTTTCCTGAAATTGAAATCGAACCTGACTGTGATCCTGAACCTCATGTTAGTAATTCCATTTCGCTTTTTAACTCAATAATGACCCCGGTATCTTTACCAGATTTTTTCTCTATTCCGGAGTCAACGTTGAATCCTGTACCAGTACACCGTGAAATGGAATCACCAATCTCTCATGATCACACCTCATTCATGGGGACAGTGTGTGAACATCAATTCTTTGGTCTGGACTCTATTTTTGAACCAATTTCGACTCTCATTGTTGACTCTCGACTTGATCTGAGTCAACTTCCCGAGTCAGAATCGGTTTTTGTTCCTGTTCCATTTGAGTCCAAATCAATCATCTCTCAAAATCACACTTCATTGTTGGACAAGAATATTGAAGATAATGACTCAGTAATTATTTTTGAAATTTGGAAATTAGATGGGGATAAATTTTTAAATAAGATCATTCAATCCATCATTTCTTTCTGGGGTCATATTAGAGAGGTCCTTGGTGGATTTCTGGATGATCCACGATATCTTGATTGGGTCGCAACACTTGGCCCAATCCGACCACCTCAAGAACCACCCCCTTGAGGTAATCTTCCTTCCCTCTCCATTTATTTCATGTCTATACACATTCACGATGCATTGAGGACCATGCATGAGATAAGTGTGGGGGAGGGTTTACTAACGTAGCTAGTTTTATATTTTCTTTCTTTTACACTTCTTTTTACTTAAAAATAAATAAAAAAAATAATAAATAAAAAATTTCTTTCTTTTTACAAAACTTTTTGAAACAAGAGAAATAGTTTTGATCCATTTTAAGAAAATTAAGATTATCTTAGGAATTAGGAAGACCTAAAATTATGAAATTTTAAACCAAGTCAAAATATAGATCTTGTCTAAATTATAGGATAAGAAAGTAAAATTGAAAAGATAATTTGATCTTGAATTTTTTGCCTTAGATTTATGCACTTCACACTTACACAATTTTGGGATTGAAACAAGACTAGAAATGCCATAAAAATATATATATATAAAAAATAAAAAAAAATTTTCAATAAAAAAACACTCATTGAAGTTGGGTAATTATGCCTCAGGAAGCATGATTATTCATACCTAAAACGGTGGACAAAAAATCAAATAATCCCCTTTAGTTTTGTGGCCTTATTTACTCGAGTCCTTAAGTCCGAGGGATGTTTTCTCATCTGGTGCCCTAAGACCATCTGGTTTGGGAGTCATCGGCTAAAGGCTCACTACCCGGGTAGATAAGAAAGCCTAAGAAAACTAAGGGAAGAAAAAAAAAAGAAAAAAAAAAAGAAAAAAAATAATAATAAATAAATAAATATATATATTAAATAAATGGCATGAAAGTTAGAGTCGATATCCAAAAAACTTTCACAAAGTGCATATTTTTCTAAGAATTTTATGAAAGATCAAAGAGTCAATTCAATTTTAAATTCTTACATTTAATTTATCACAAGATTTTTTGCATTCTGACTTAGTTTAAGAAAGAACAATTTCTGGTTAACCTATGACCTTGGATCACTTATATTTTCACAAAAATACTTCAATACTTTTCTCTAATTCAAAATGCGTTTTCAAAAATACTAACATTTAATTTCTTTCTTTATGGATTTTGTGGGTGTAATCCGCTGAAAACCCTCAGGAGACAAAACTCCTCCTCTAAGGGGAACTTAGAGGTTTAACGGCTTGTTGCACATGCTCAGTGCAATCGTGTCACCTGCGAAAGTGGTGTAATAATTTCCTTAGGTTTTTTTTTGTTTTGCTCGGGACGAGCAAAAGATAAGTGTGGGGGTGTGATTAGTCTCTAATTTTGCATAATTTTCATCACATCTCACATTTATTTGATAAATAATTATGCTAATAATACCTTGCTTGCTTGATCCTAGGTCAATGGTGTTCACATGAAGAAGAAGACCCAAATCACCATTTATTTGGTGATTAAAGGGGTATTAAAATAGCTATTGACCTAAAGAGCTGGTTCTGTCAAAACCAGGGGCGCCAAACCAGAAACCGGCAACTTTATCCGACAGGGCGACAACCAGACAACGCACGACAGGCGGCGCCGCGCGCGCCGCCAAGGTATTGCGCGGAAACGCGGCTTTTGCCACGTTTCCGCGGCAATACGGCGGAGTCGCGCGCGCCGTTTGCGGTCACTTCTTGTCCCCTGCGTCCCTGTTTTCCTGATGCCTATAAATACCCCCCCTGGGGTTCCAGAGCAAGCAGATCCAGAGTTAGGAGTAGTTTTGATTTCCATGTTGTAATTTAGTTTAGGTTAGGTTAGTTTCTCTTCTTCTTCCTCCATTGTAATTTTCATTTTGTAGATCTTGTATTAGGGAGAGAGAGTGGTACATGTTGGGAAGCAAGAGTGCTTGTAATTGAAGGTGACAATCAATGAAAGGTGCTCTCTTACCTTATCTTTGTTTTCTTCTCTCTAATCTCTTTTACATGTGTAGCTAGTCTTTTCTCTCATGGCTCTAACTACTAACCACTAACTAGTCTTACTTCTTTATGATAATCCACATGAATCTAATAGCCTCATTTTGGCCTTGCTCTTGCAAGAGCCATTGATGGCTCATGATGATGGATCTAACACACTAACTTCCTAACCACTAACAAGCTAACACTACTTTACTTCATGCTTGCTCTTATGGGTTTTGATGATTTAAGTGTAACTTATACTTGTTTGTTGAGTTGGGATGTAAAGAGTTACATATGGGTCATGCTTTGAATCGCTCTTGAACCAAGGACTAGTGATGGCCAATGATACGTGTGAGGCAACTATCACTAAGAGGTTAGCGTGTTGGTGGAGTCATTAGTAGTTAGTGCCGTGAGTCTTCTTTCTCTTTCACTTATTTTAGACATACAAACAAAACCACAAAAATCATTCTTTTCTATGTTTCCTACTTCTTTGTGCTTCACCGTACTTCTCTTTTCATTCTTTACTTTCTTTTCTTTTCATTCTTTAAAACTTTGAAGAATCTTTAACAAAAACGTGAATCAACCGGTAAAGCTTTTATCGCCTCCCGTCCTTGTGGATACGACCCGTATAGCCACTTCGCTACTACGGAAGAATCGCAAAAGCAGTAACTTCGACCCACACTTCCATCTTTTATTTTAGTACTTGCTTTTGTCGCGATCATAGAACCAAAGATTATATCATGAATATATTTGTACTATAAGAATGTCACTACCAACATGTTTAGTAAATAATGTGGTGTCTACTTTGCCTTTAACAAAATCATTTGATAGAAGAAAACTAGAAAGCCTTTCATACCAAGCTCTTGGAGCTTGTTTTAAACCATACAATGCTTTATCTAGTTTGAAAATAAAATTTGGATGTATATGATCCATAAAATCGGGGGTTCTTCAACATATACTTTCTCATCAATAAAACCATTTAAAAATGTACTTTTTACATCCATTTGAAAAAGTTTAAAATTTTAGAGGATGCATAAGCTAGTGTGATCCGTATGGCTTCTAGCCGTGCTATGGGTGCAAAGGTCTCTGATTGGTAGTGAAAAGTGCATTTTTATCATCATATTTACCATCACATTTTCATATTTATTCATTTAATTCTGCACATTATTAATATTTTGTGATTTATTGTGTGCAGCCTCGAAATAATAAAAGAAAGAATTAAAGCTTAATGAAGCCCAAAAGCCCACATTTGAAGCCCAGGTGTAAAAGTGCAAATATCAGATTGTCAAAGTGCAAATATACAAGGGCTAAAGTTGCAATTATTAAAGTTGAGGGAAGGATAGAATTCTACCCAACCCTAAACTCTTGCAGGATGAGCATAAAAGCCAAAGATGAGAAGAAAATTCGTTTAAAAGAGATTGGGAGAATTCAAAATCTAGGTAACTTGATTATCAAGTTACATCGAAATCCCAATATGAAGAGCCAGGATCATACTTCCAGAAGCTGGCGCCCAAATGGACGGACCAGGAGAGGCCACGCGCCAAAGCGCGTGGCCAGAAGCCACTAAAGTGCCGCGGATCCGCGGCAAAAGCGCGACATTCTGGATGAGTTAGAATCCCAGATTTCGTGGGAAAGTTCATCCAGGACTCCTCGGCCTTCTGCACCTATAAAATCTCCTGCAGTGCAACGTACAGAGTTGTCCAGAGAAGAGCCAAGGGCCAAAGTTAGGGTTTTTAGGTTTTCTTTCCACCTTTGTATATTTTTTATTTTCTTTTTGTAAAAGCTGAGAGGAGATGATGTATTCATGGAGGAAGGGATCTGCTTGTACTGATGGTGACAGTCGGTGTAAGTGTTATTTTTCCACCATTGTTTAATAATCGAATCAAGGCTTGTTTTATTTTATTCTTGTATTATTCTAGTTTCTTTTATTCTTATTTTAATCTTGTATCTACTTTCTTCTATTTGTTCTCTAATGTCTTGCCCACCATGAGATCCAACTGCTTCGAGAATACCTAGCCGAAGAAGGAACCTTGACGGCCAATGGCGATGAACAGGTCTTCATAGCTTGTTTTTCATTTCGTAGAGTAGATTAAGAAGGCGGACGATCCCATAAGCCGTGCTTGTACACCTTCCAAGAAAAGGGAAATCATCGCAACGGTTCAAACGGCAAGCAGACTAAAGAGATAAGTTTTCTTTCTTTTTCTTTTCTTTTCTTTTTTGTAGATTAAATACAACTCATCTCCATATTCTTTTCTACACCCATTGTAAATACCACTTCCTTTCTAACTTAACAATAAAAATAAAAACTTTAGAGAAACTTGCTTAACGCTTCCATCGCAGTCCCTCCCTGAGGATCACGACCCGCATAGCCCTGCTACCGCGGATTAGAACTAAAACTTGCACATCTATTTTTAAAACTAAAATACCATCTTTTGTGTGCAGGAAATCTCAGTCAACAAATTGGCGCCGTTGCCGGGGAGGGGACGGTAAGTTTATCTCTAATAAAAATTTATTTTTAACTAATTCTTTATTCTTTTCTGTTTGCAGGTTTGGAGAACAGGAAACAGAAACAGAGCAGCAGCAAGGACATACAGCAACCCAGTGCCTCTGCCCTCGAAGGCAGAGCACGAGGGCCTGCAAGTTTGCCGCGGAAACGCGGCCAGAGCCGCGGATCCGCGGCAAGTGCAGTGAACTACTAATTCAGTTTTTTGCAGATTGCTGAAATTTGAGATTACTGCTTACTGCTCTATTCTGTTTTGTTCTGTGATATACCTGTAATTGCTAATAATTCAACAGTAAATCATTGGTTGTTAAAAATAAAAAATTGATTAGACGTTTGCATATTAGGCACGTGTCTTTTCAATTATTTTTATTTACTGTTGAAGAGTGCTGGAGGAGCAAGGTACGTACGCATTGCATGTAGAATAGGATTCATCTTTGGTTGATTTTCTGCTTTGAGTGATTCTTATCTATTTATCTTGTACACTTGCACTAATTCATCTTAAGGGCATAACCCATTAACAGATAAGGTGGGGATTTCATCACCCTTCCTTAACCCAAAAATCATATCCCAAGCACTCACTAACCCAAGCCTAACTTAAAAATAGTAGACATTGGCCCTAGGGACATCTCGGACTCAATAGGAGATTATCCTAAGGGGGAACAGTGCTGGAAGTTGACTCTTGTCAAATCAGTGTCTAGGAAAGGGATTGAGGGCCGAAAGCCCGAAGATTGGTGGTTATTTAATTAAGGAACGTCTTTGACGGAAAACCTCCCACCACTCTTGCCCTGACCTGGCTGATTAACTCGTGGTCAAAGTCTGCACCCTACCTCCCGTGGACAGTCTAACCAGTTAGGAGTCGTCTAGGTCTAGGTCTACCCTAACTTAGGTTAGAAATTTTCTTTTTTGTTTGTTTTTTTTCTTCTTTGTTTGCTTTGTGTGATATGGCCTATGACAATAATTTTTTCAATTTTAATGAGGATCCATATTATACACCAACCTCTTTTTCGGATATTACAACCCGGCATATCATAACTCTGACCAACCTAGTGTGCCAGATTGGTCTTATCCGAATCATTACATGCCCCAGTCCCAATACTATGAACAAGATTGGAATAATCATCACTACTCTTCACAGAGTCAATGGGATTCAATACCCCTGAGTTATATGGTCAACCACCTGTTCAACCATTATCTTCGTACACGTCTTTTCCCACATCACCAAGGTTTCAGTCCTCCATTGATCTATTCGATGGGTTAGAAGAAAAAGTGGATCGGTTGCAAGATACAATAAATGATCAAATTTCTAGACTTTCAAACATTCTTGAGCATCTTGATAGGAACCAAGAATCATTCTGTTTAGAAGACCTTGATCAAATTCAATTTCATCACATCAATATGAACTTGCTCAATCCCAATCTTGGACAAATTGGCTAGTTTTAATTTCAATGAGATTGAATTAGATTATGAATGTGAACCCGATCCCCAACTTTGCGATTCAGTTTCCATCTTCGAGTCTATGTTGACTCCAGTATCCTTACCCAATTTGGACCAATTTTCTGAGCCAACATTTATTCCCATACCCATAGATCATGAAATTGAATCACCAACATTGAGTCACATTCCATTGTGGGAAAATGATTGTAGACTTGAGTTTCAATTTCTTGACTTGGACCCACTTCTTGATCCTAGCCCGACTCCTGAACCTTTACTGATTTGAGTTTCTTTCCTGAGTCGGTATTAGATCCTGAACCTATCATTCTTAAGTCCAAGTCAACCATTTTACCAAGTCACATTCTTTTGTTGGACATAGGTATAGACCATGACTCTGTGATGATTTTCCAGGACTGGTCATGTAAAGGGAGTAAGTTTCACGAGAGGATCTTCCATGATCCTATTCATTCTGGGGACTGTAAATATGTAAATAAAAAAGAGGTCAATAAAGGTAGGTCCCGTGAACTACCACGTTATCTTGTTTGGGCCGCATTTCGTGGACCAATTAGACCACCACCGGAACCACCACCCTAAGGTAACTTCCGCCTTCCTTGTTCTGTTTCATGCATATATGCATTCATTCATACATTGAGGACAATGCATGAGATAAGTGTGGGGTGGGCTTTACTAACATACTAACATAAGTAGATACTAACAAAATTTGCTAAAAACAAAAAAAAAAAATCTGAAAAAAAAATTTAAAAAAAAATGTTATAAAAAGGAAATTTTTGACTTATTTTTTGAAAGAAATCTAAGTTAGTTTTAAGGATTAGGAAAATCATGATTAGGATTTCTAAAACTTGGTCAAAATAAATAAATTGTTTAAATTTAGGTATAGGAGGAGAAATTGAATAAATAATTAGTCTTGATTTTACCTTAATGAAATGTGCATACCAAATGCATATCTAGGATTCTAAGACAAAGACCTTGTGCCTCATATCAAAAAAAAAAAAAAAAAAAAATCACCAATTAAGCTGATACATGTGCCTCAAGAAGCATAAGTATTCATGCCTAAAGGTGAGTAAATAAAATAAAGTCCTTAATTTTGGGGCCTAGTTCACTCGAATTTGAGTCCGCGGGTGTTTTCTCACCTGGTGCCCTAAAGCCAACCGGTTTGGGAGTCATCGACTTTAAGTTCGTTACATGGGTGGATTAGAAAGCCTAAGAAGACTAAGAAATATAATATATGTATTAACACATCTAATAATCAATTAGTTAGGTATGAGGGCCTCAAGAAGCCTTGATACTTATACGAAAGAAAATTAGATGAGTTATACATGCCAATATATATATATATATATATATATATATATATATTAACACATCTAATAGTCAATTAGTTAGGTATGAGGGCCTCAAGAAGCCTTGATACTTACACGAAAGAAATTAGATGATGTTATAAAAATAATAAAGAGGCATGAGAGTCCAAGTTAAGGAATTCCTAGATTCACAAGGGTGCGTATGACTTTTGGTAACGAAAAAAGACTATATTAGAAATTCAATTTTAATCCTTACCTAAAATGAATAACAATTGACTTTATAAAGACCAGGTTTGAAGAATGAATAAAAATGATAATCCTAAAACTTATAGACTACTTAGTCTCTTCAATATAATTCAAATATTTTCCTTTTTATGGATTTTGTGGGTGTAATCCGCTGAAAACCCTCACGAGACAACACTCGTCCTCTAGGGTAACCTAGAGGTTTAACGGCTTGTTGCACGTGCTAAGTGCAATCGTGATTCCTACGAAAGTGAGTTAGGTTAGATTAACTTTTTCTTTTTCTTTGTTTTTACTCGAGGACGAGCAAAAAGATAAGTGTGGGGTGTAATTGGTAGTGAAAAGTGCATTTTTATCATCATATTTACCATCACATTTTCATATTATTCATTTAATTCTGCACATTTATTAATATTTTGTGATTTATTGTGTGCAGGCCTCGAAATAATAAAAAGAAAGAATTAAAGCTTAATGAAGCCCAAAAGCCCACATTGAAGCCCAGGTGTAAAAGTGCAAATATCAGATTGTCAAAGTGCAAATATACAAGGGCTAAAGTTGCAATTATTAAAGTTGAGGGAAGGATAGAATTCTACCCAACCCTAAACTCTTGCAGGATGAGCATAAAAGCCAAAGATGAGAAGGAAATTCGTTTAAAAGAGATTGGGAGAATTCAAAATCTAGGTAACTTGATTATCAAGTTACATCGAAATCCCAATATGAAGAGCCAGGATCATACTTCCAGAAGCTGGCGCCCAAATGGACGGACCAGGAGAGGCCACGCGCCAAAGCGCGTGGCCAGAAGCCACTAAAGTGCCGCGGATCCGCGGCAAAAGCGCGGCATTCTGGATGAGTTAGAATCCCAGATTTCGTGGGCAAGTTCATCCAGGACTCCTCGGCCTTCTGCACCTATAAATATCTCCTGCAGTGCAACGTACAGAGTTGTCCAGAGAAGAGCCAAGGGCCAAAGTTAGGGTTTTTAGGTTTTCTTTCCACCTTTGTATATTTTTTATTTTCTTTTTGTAAAAGCTGAGAGGAGATGATGTATTCATGGAGGAAGGGATCTGCTTGTACTGATGGTGACAGTCGGTGTAAGTGTTATTTTTCCACCATTGTTTAATAATCGAATCAAGGCTTGTTTCATTTTATTCTTGTATTATTCTAGTTTCTTTTATTCTTATTTTAATCTTGTATCTACTTTCTTCTATTTGTTCTCTAATGTCTTGCCCACCATGAGATCCAACTGCTTCGAGAATACCTAGCCGAAGAAGGAACCTTGACGGCCCAATGGCGATGAACAGGTCTTCATAGCTTGTTTTCATTTCGTAGAGTAGATTAAGAAGGCGGACGATCCCATAAGCCGTGCTTGTACACCTTCCAAGAAAAGGGAAATCATCGCAACGATTCAAACGGCAAGCAGACTAAAGAGATAAGTTTCTTTCTTTTTCTTTTCTTTTCTTTTTTGTAGATTAAATACAACTCATCTCCATATTCTTTTCTACCACCCATTGTAAATACCACTTCCTTTCTAACTTAACAAATAAAAATAAAAACTTTAGAGAAACTTGCTTAACGCTTCCATCGCAGTCCCTCCCTGAGGATCACGACCCGCATAGCCCTGCTACCGCGGATTAGAACTGAAACTTGCACATCTATTTTTAAAACTAAAATACCATCTTTTGTGTGCAGGAAATCTCAGTCAACAAATTTGTGACCTATTGTGCAATTTTGATCATCCCCGGCAACGGCGCCAATTTGTTGACTGAGATTTCCTGCACACAAAAGATGGTATTTTAGTTTTAAAAATAGACGTGCAAGTTTCAGTTCTAATCCGCGGTAGCAGGGCTATGCGGGTCGTGATCCTCAGGGAGGGACTGCGATGGAAGCGTTAAGCAAGTTTCTCTAAAGTTTTTATTTTTATTTGTTAAGTTAGAAAGGAAGTGGTATTTACAATGGGTGGTAGAAAAGAATATGGAGATGAGTTGTATTTAATCTACAAAAAAGAAAAGAAAAGAAAAAGAAAGAAAACTAATCTCTTTAGTCTGCTTGCCGTTTGAACCGTTGCGATGATTTCCCTTTTCTTGGAAGGTGTACAAGCACGGCTTATGGGATCGTCCGCCTTATTAATCTACTCTACGAAATGAAAAACAAGCTATGAAGACCTGTTCATCGCCAATGGGCCGTCAAGGTTCCTTCTTCGGCTAGGTATTCTCGAAGCAGTTGGATCTCATGGTGGGCAAGACATTAGAGAACAAATAGAAGAAAGTAGATACAAGATTAAAATAAGAATAAAAGAAACTAGAATAATACAAGAATAAAATAAAACAAGCCTTGATTCGATTATTAAACAATGGTGGAAAAATAACACTTACACCGACTGTCACCATCAGTACAAGCAGATCCCTTCCTCCATGAATACATCATCTCCTCTCAGCTTTTACAAAAAGAAAATAAAAAATATACAAAGGTGGAAAGAAAACCTAAAAACCCTAACTTTGGCCCTTGGCTCTTCTCTGGACAACTCTGTACGTTGCACTGCAGGAGATATTTATAGGTGCAGAAGGCCGAGGAGTCCTGGATGAACTTGCCCACGAAATCTGGGATTCTAACTCATCCAGAATGCCGCGCTTTGCCGCGGATCCGCGGCACTTTAGTGGCTTCTGGCCACGCGCTTTGGCGCGTGGCCTCTCCTGGTCCGTCCATTTGGGCGCCAGCTTCTGGAAGTATGATTTTGGCTCTTCATATTGGGATTTCGATGTAACTTGATAATCAAGTTACCTAGATTTTGAATTCTCCCAATCTCTTTTAAACGAATTTCCTTCTCATCTTTGGCTTTTATGCTCATCCTGCAAGAGTTTAGGGTTGGGTAGAATTCTATCCTTCCCTCAACTTTAATAATTGCAACTTTAGCCCTTGTATATTTGCACTTTGACAATCTGATATTTGCACTTTTACACCTGGCTTCAAATGTGGGCTTTTGGGCTTCATTAAGCTTTAATTCTTTCTTTTTATTATTTCGAGGCCTGCACACAATAAATCACAAAATATTAATAAATGTGCAGAATTAAATGAATAAATATGAAAATGTGATGGTAAAATGATGATAAAAATGCACTTTTCACTACCAATCAGTCTCCTCAAAGTCGATTCCTTCAACTTAAGTGTAATCTTGGGCCACTAACCTAACCTTATCCTAACAACATTTCCTGACTCATCCAACTTGTTCCTAAAAATCCACTTAGTACCAATTATTGGTCTATCATGGGGTCTAGGAACAAGGTACCAAACTTGGTTGCGCTCAAATTGATTGAGCTCTTCTTGCATAGCAAGCAACCAATATGAGTCACCCTCGGCTTCGAGGATGTTTTTGGGTTCAAAATGAGATATGAATGCATAATGCCCACACAAATCATGGAGTTTGGAGCGAGTGGTTACCCCCTTTGATACATCACCTATGATGAGATCTTTGGGATGATTTGAGGCGTATCTCCAATCTTTAGAAAGTGGTTGTGATTGTTCCACTTCATCCTTTTGAACTTCACTAATAAGTACTTGCTTGTCTTCTTGGATGGGTGAGTCCTTCAAGGATATTTTCTCCATGTCTTCACCTAATGAGTCAATCTCTACAACATTCTCAACAATAACATTAGATTCTTCAAATTTAACATGCATAGATTCTTCAATAATACGAGATGATTTATTGAACACTCTATATGCTTTGCTAGTACTAGAATAGCCAACAAAGATTGCTTCATAAGCCTTAGCATCAAATTTATCCAAATTATCTTTGGTGTTCAAAACAAAACACTTGCATCCAAAAACTTTAATGTATGAAACTTTAGTTTTCTTAAATGATAAATTTCAAAAGAAGTTTTGAAAGTATTTTTACACAAATGTGTAAATAAATACGGTTGGATATGTAGCATGCGGTGTTTACGGTCTCGGCCCATAAGTATTGAGGGAGCCCATATTCACTTATCATAGTCCTAACCATTTCTTGAAGAGTTCTATTTTTCTGTTCAACTACTCCATTTTGTTGTGGAGTTCTAGGACATGACATTTCATGCTTAATTCCTTTTTCATCACAATAAGTCATTGATTGAGGTTTTACCTGCACACAAGAATACAAAATTTCAGATCTAAGAATAGGATGTGCAAGGTACTCAATTCTACCCCTATAGCAAGTGGCTATGCGGGTCGTGATCCACAGTGAGGGACTAGCGATGGAAGCTTTTTTAGTAAGTTCTCTTTTAGGTTACAAAGTGTTTGAATCAGGAAGAAGATGGTAGATTAAGAAGATGGAAAATAGATTATATACAAGGAATTGAATTGGGTGTTGTTGGTGTTGGTGATCTAAACTAAAGAAATAAAAGAAAAGAAAAATAACCTAAAAATTACTTACCTCTTCAGTGCTCATATACCTGGGATTCATTGTGACGACTTACCTTATCTTTGAAGGCAATCAAGCATGGCGTATAGGATCTTCCCCATTCACGATTTACACTACGAATAAAAGGCGAGCTAAACTGACAAAGAATGTTTATTCATCACCATAGGCCATCAAGAGCACTTGCAAAGGCGAAGCAGTCTCGAGGCTATTGAGTTCACTTGGATTACAAACACATCAGAGAAAAATAAACGAAAACAAGAGTAAAGAATAAACAGAAACTTCGATTCGATCTATAACAATGGAGAAAAGACTTACTTACACCGATGTCACCTCAGTACAAGCTTGATCTCCTTCCTCCATAAAACTCGTCTCTCCTCTCAGTTACATAAAGAAAAAGTAAAAAAAATTACATAAAGAAAACTAAAAAAAATAAGTTACAAACTACAAATTAAAGAGAAAATCTAAAAAAAAAAACCCTAAGCTCGTTTCTGCACTTGAGCTTCTGAAATCTGCCCTTCCTCTGTTGCTATGCAGGGGTATTTATAGGAGAAAACCAGAGGATAAGAAGTGTATGAAGATAAGAGGTGCAAAATATCTCTGAATTTGAATTCTTCTTTTATCTCCAAACTTGTTTTGACTTATCCATAGAAGTTCAAATCTGTCCTGCAACTTGTTATCATGTTGATCACCGAATATGGCTTATCTGCTGACTGAACTGGAACGTTTGATCAACATAAGAGTTGTAGTCCTTCAAGTCTTCTTTCTGAAGCATCTTGAATTATAGGATTTGAATATCTGTAGCAAAAGTTATGATCTAAATACTAAAACGTGTACAGTAAGAATCCGAATTTTTCTCTCCTTTATCTTCATCTTGTGGTGCAAGCAACCTGGTTGAGTAGAACTTCATCTCATCTTATCCTTTCCTCCTCTTTTAGCAATTAGGAGTTCTATCTTATCCTTCCTTTTCCTCCCTTAGATTTAAAATAAAGAATTTAAAATCCAAGTTTAGATTAGGTTAGATAATGTAGAAACTTCTAAATTACTACAATTTTTGCATATGGGCTTTTTGGGCTTTTGGGCTTCATTCAGGCTTTATTTCTTTATTTTTTAATTTCTCAAGGCCTGCACACATTAAATAATAAAACATTAGTAATAGTGCATAATTAAAAGAATAAATATGGAAATATTGATAGTAAATGTGGTGATAAATATGCACTTTTTACTACCTATCACACCCCCCCACTTATCTTTTTGCTCGTCCTCGAGTAAAAATCAAAAAGAATAAGAGAAGAAAACTAATCTATCCTAACTCACTTTCGTAGGCATCACGATTGCACTTAGCATGTGCAACAAGCCGTTAAACCTCTAGGTTACCCTAGAGGATGAGTGTTATCTCGTGAGGGTTTTCAGCGGATTACACCCACAAAATCCATAAAAAGGAGAATATTCGAAATATGTTTGAAGAGACTAAGTAGTCTATAAGTTTTAGGATTATCATTTTTATCATTCTTAAACTTAGTCTTTATATAATAAATTTTTATCTATTTTAGGTAAGAATCAAAATTGAATTTTTGTGTAGTCTTTTTCGTTACCAAAAGTCATATGCTTCCTTGTGAATCTTTTACTAGGAATTCTTTAACTTGGACTCTCATGCCCCTTTTTTTTATTATTATTTTCTCTTCTCTTTTTTAATATGTATAACTCATCTAATTTTCTTTCGTGTAAGTATCAAGGCTTCTTGAGGCCATCATACCTAACTAATTGACTATTAGATGTGTTAGTACATATAATATTTTTTAGTTTTCTTAAGCTTTCTAATCTACTCATGTAGCGAACTTAAAGTCGGTGGCTCCCAAACTGGTTGGTTTTAGGGCACCGGGTGGAAAACACCCCACGGACTTAAGGATTCGAGTGAACTAGGCCACAAAACTAAGGACTTTATTTATAAATCACCTTTAGGCGTGAATACTGATGCTTCTTGAGGCACATGTATCCAGCTTAATTAGTGAATTTCTTTTTTTTAGTATTATTTTTTAATAGGGCACAAGAGTCTTTGTCTTAGAATCCTAGATGTGTAAGTGTATTAGGTATGCATATTTCATTAAGGTAAAAATCAAGACTAATTACTTATTCAATTTTTTTTTTCTATACTAAAAATTCAACAATTTTATTTTATTTTGACCAAGTTTTTAGAAATTCTAATCATGATTTTCCTAATTCTTAAGACTAACTTAGATTTCTTTCAAAAGATAAGTCAAAATATTGTTCTCTTTTTTTCAAAAAGTTTTTTTAAATTTTTAAAAAAAATTTTATTTTTTTAGTTAGTATCTACCTATGTTAGTATGTTAGTAAATCCTCCCCCCATACCTTCTCATGCATTGTCCTCAATGTATTAATGAATGCATGTATGCATGAAAAAGAAAAAGGGAAGGAAAATATTACCTTAGGGGGTGGTTTCGGTGGTGGTCTGATTGGGCCAAGCGTTGCTACCCATCAAGATAATGTGGTAGTTCACGGAACCTACCTTTATTGACCTCTTTTCTATTTACATGTTTACAGTCCCCAGTATGAATAGGATCATGAAGATCCTATCGTGAAACTTACTTCCTTTACATGACCAGTCCTGAAAAATCATCACAGAGTCATCATGGTCTATACCTATGTCCAACAGAAGAATGTGACTTGGTAGAATAGTTGACTTGGACTCAAGAATGATAGGTTCAGGAACCAATACAAACTTGGGAAATTGACGTGGGGTTCGAGAGTTAGTTTTGGTTCAAGCGTGAGTCCAAGTCCAAGAATTGATATTCACATTCTTTTCCCATCAATGGAATGTGACTATCCAAAATTGGTGATTCAATTTCAAAAATCTATGGGTACGGGAATAAATGTTGGCTCAGAAAATTGGTCCAAATTGGGTAAGAATACCGGAGTCAATATAGATTCGAAGATGGAAACTGAATCGCAAAGTTGGGGATCGGGTTCACATTCACAATCTAATTCAATCTCATTGAAATTAAAACTAGCCAATTTGTCCAAGGATTGGGATTGATCAAGTTCATATTGATGTGTTGAAATTGAGTTTTGATCAAGGTCTTCTAGACATAATGATTCTTGGTTCCTAAAAACTTGGTTGGTTAGTTTCAAGAATGTTTAAAAGTCTAGAAATTTGCTCATTCATTAAACCTTGCAAACGATCCACTTTTTCTTCTAACCCATCGAATGGATCATTTGAGGACTGAAACATTGTTGTGTGTAGTAAAAGAAGTATATGAAGAGAATGGTTGAAAAGGTGGTTGACAATATGGCTCAGGGGTATTGTATCCCCATTGACTCTGTGAAGATGATTGTTTGCTAATGTTGCATATTTAATGTCACATTTCCATACTTATTTTAGAATAAAAGCCTGCATTGTCCTAATTATTTGTTTAATTTATTTGCAGGCCCAATCCTTAAGAGATGAAGAGAAATGAGCCCAAAAGCCCACCAGAATTCTGAATTAAATCAGAATTAATTCGCACTCACAAAATCAGGGCAAAATCATGAGGTTGAAACGGTTAGAAGAATCCTCTCAGAATCGATCGGTTAAAGCCAAGAATCCAAGGTCATTTCGTCAGAATCCGGAGCTTAAACGACAAAACCAACAAAGGATAAAGCCAGAAGAAACCCCCGGAGAGACCCACCAACAGGGTGTGGCCACCTGGCCACACCCTGGCCGCGGAAACGCGGCTTTTTGCCGCGTTTCCGCGGTAATCTTGGGGAGTTAGGGGGAGCGTTTGCTCCCCCGACCTCCCCGGGATTCTGGTTGTTGGGTTTTGGGCCTATAAAGGGCAATTGTTGTGCTGAAATTGAGGGTAAATGCAGATTAGGATTTAGCCTAGTTTTAATTCTTTATAGTTTAGGTTTTTCTTTTCTTATTATGTAATTTGTATGTAACTTAGGCTAGAAGAAGATTCATGTAGTAAGAGAGAGGGGCTGATGTTGAGAGTGACACCGACGATGTACCCTACTACTTTCTTTCATTGTCTCAGCAAGTAATAAAGGTAAATGCTTTGTTTGTTTTCTATTCTGCTTTACTTTATATTTGTTTTGCTTTCCTCTTCCTCTTCTACTTTACCTTGGTTGTATTTGTTGAGTGTACAAGTGAATTTCAAAGCACGTATAACTAAGCTACGTGAGAGCCAGCGATAGTTCATGAAGACGTTCTCCTCTTCCAAGATCCGCATCACTTCGTTCTTGCTAGGCTTGACGATATAATGTGCACGGGGACTGAGCTCGAGCTTATGATCTATGCGTTGAACGCCTCCGAAGCAAAGGTAGAACATGCAACGGTTTCCAGGTAAGTCATCACTCAACCTAGGTAAGTATTTCTACACTTTTCTTTCTTTCTTTTCTTTTGCTTCTTTAGTATAGTATCACCAACCATCTCCTCCAACTCTTTCTTCTCCACTTCATTGTACATAGTCGCTTTTATTGTTCTCTGATTTTCCACCTTCTTCATCTTTCATTCTCTTCTAACATAACATAATTCTTTCACTTTTTCTTAACTTAAAACAGAGAAGAACCTTCGCTTTTATTCTTAACGATTTCAATAAAGAACCGTAAAGCTTCCATCGCAAACTCTCCTTGTGGATCACGACCCGCATAGCCACTTGCTATAGCGGAAGAATTGAGCACTTGCATATTTCTTTTCTTAAGTTCTCTAATTTCGTATTTTGTGTGCAGGTTTGGCCTCAATCAAATTTTGGCGCCGTTGCCGGGGAGGGTAAAACTTTTTTATTGAAATCTGAATTTTTATTGCAAATTTTTTAGAACTAAACGAATTTTCTTCTCTGTTGCAGGTTACAGGGCAAGCAAAGCAGAAATTATTATTGCATTGACATACAAGTGGCCTTGGGTCTCTGTTCCAAAAAGCAGAGACCAAGGCCCTCTGAATTGCCGCGTTTCCACGGCAAAAGCCGCGGATCCGCGGCAAGGACGAGTTGACTACTAACAGCTTTTTGCAGGGCTGCTTAGTTTACAAATTCTAGTTTGCTGCAACTTTAATTTTTCTTATATGCCATAACATAAGCCTGCTAATAATCAACAGTAAAATATTTGTTGAAAAGATAAAAAATTGATTAGACATTTGCATTTTAGGCACGTGTCTTTTAATTCCTTTATTTTTTACTGTTGAAGAGTGCTGGAGCAAGGTACGTATGCATTGCATTTAGCATAGGACTCACTTCTTGGTTGATTTATATCGCTTTGAGTGAATCTTACATATCTTGTACACTTGCACAAATTGATCTTAAGGGCACTAACCCATTAACAAGATAAGGTGGGGATTTAATCACCCATCCTTAGCCCAAAAATCACATTTCAAGCACTCACTAACCCAAGCCTAACTAAAATTGAGTAGACGTTGGCCCTAGGGACATCTCGGACTCAATTAGGAGATTATCCTAAGGGGGAAAAATGTTGGAATCTAACTCCTGCAAAATCAGTGTCTAGGAAAGGGATTGAGGGCCGAAAGCCCGAAGGTTGGTGGTTATTTAATTAAGGAACGTCTTTGACGGAAAACCTCCCACCAACCTTGTCCTGACCTGGCTGATTAGCTTGTGGTTAAAGTCTACATTAGACCTCCCGTGGACAGTCTAACCAGTTAGGAGTCGTCTAGGTCCTAAGTCTACCCTAACTTAGGCTAGAATTTTTTCTTTTTTGTTTGTTTATTTGTTTGTTTTCTTTGTTTGTATTCTATTGTGTGATATGGACTACAATAATAATTTTTCAACTACAATAATAATCCATATTACACACCGACTTCATTTTCGGATATTACCAACCCGGCATATCATAACTTTGACCAACCTAGTGTGTCAGATTGGTCTTATCCGAATCAATATGACCCATACCCCCCATCTAATAACTATAATTTCCATAATGATTTTAACTCTTCACCGAGTCAGTGGGGATTCACCTCCCCCGAACATAATTTCCAACCACCTTGTCCTCCTTCTCCACCTAGTCCACAGTATTTTCAAGATTCATACTCAGTTCCACCCGTCCAAAATAGGAAACCATCAATTATGGAAATGAGTATGCGTGAGTCCAAACACAAATCCCAAAATCTGATGGACTCACAATTTCACTACTACTTCCAAGACAATTCTTCATCTTTTCATCAAAACAATGAACCTATCACTATGAAAAGATGCTTGAAGCCATGACTCAGGCTCAAAACGCTTGTAATAGTGACATAGATATGATGGTCGAATCTCTACGTTCTCACCGTTGGACCAGTTCTGATGTCACTACCAATTCTGTTGGAGCCGAAGAGTCATGTAGTTTTGGAAATCAAGATTCTATTTCAGAACAACCATTTGAACTTGCCCAAAGTCCAAATTTTGAAAAAGATATTGATAGTTTAGCAAGTTTTCCTTTTCCTGAAATAGAACTTGAAAATGAATATGATCCTGAATCCCAACTTAGTGAGTCAATTCTACTTCCTGATTCGATTATGACTCCGGTATCTTTACCTGATTTCGATCTTCTCCCGGAGTCAACATTGGATCATGTACCAATTCATAAAGAAATTGAATCACTCATCTTTGAGGATCATGTTGAACTTGACCAACTTTACAATTTTGAAAATCTCATGGATAATTGGCAAGTTCTCCAATTTTTGATATTGAACTCAATGAGATATGTGACCTAGATTCTCACATATATGATCCAGCTCAACTTTCTGAATCAATATTGACTCCTGTTTTATTACCAAACTTGAATAATATTCTAGAGTCAGTTTTGATTTCCCCACCTATCATTCCTGAACTGGAATCACCCATATTAGGTCACATTCTATTGTTGGAAAATACATGTGGACTTGAGTTTCAACTTCTTGACTTGGACCCAATTCCTTAACCAATTTCGACTCTTGAACCTTTACTTGATTTAAGTCACCTTCCTGAGTCGGTATTAGTTCCTATCCTTCATGAGTCCAAGTCAATCATTCTATCATTTCATACTCCATTCTGGGACGAGGTGGTCGACAAATTTGACTCCGAAATCAATTATAGAATATGGAAATTAGATGGGGTAAATATTTCATAAAGATCCTTCATGGATTTATCTTTTTATGGGTTATATTAAAGATATTTCTGGTGGGTTCCTCCGAGACCCAAGAAAAGTTGATTGGGCCTGTGTTTCGTGGACCAATCAGACCACCACCGGAACCACCACCTTAAGGTAACCATTTTCCTTCCCTTTCTTCTTTTTCATGCATCTATGCATTAATTCATACATTGAGAACAATGCATGAGATAGGTGTGGGGGAGGGTCTAACATAACTTTTCTTTTTCTTTAAAATAAAAAAATAACATCTTTCTTACTTTTAAAAAACTTTTTGAAAAATAGAAACAATTTTTGACTTATTTTTGTAAGAAATTAAGTTAATTTTAAGGAATAGGAAAATCCAAATTAGGATTTCTTATACTTGGTAAAATAAGATTATTTGTTTGATTTTTAGAGTTAGGAAGATAATTTGTCAAAGTAATTTGGTCTTGATCTTTACCTTGATGAAATATGCACTTACACACTTAGGGTTCAAAAACAAGGATTCTTATGCCTTATAAAGAAAAAAAACAAGTCTAATTATTGATTATTAGCTAGGTGCTTTGGTCTAAGCAAGCCTTAATATTTATGCGAAAGATGATTAGATAAGTTATAAATATATATATATATATATACACACACACACACACACACACACACACACACACACACAACAAATCTAATTATTGACTAGCTAGGTGCTTTAGCCTAAGCAAGCCTTAGTATTTATGCGAAAGATGATTAGATAAGTTTGAAAAGAAAAATCCTCTGATTAAGCTGGGTATTTGTGCCTAATAAAGCATAAGTATTCACGCCTAAAAGAGGTTCATGTAATAAAATTCTTAGTTTTGTGGCCTTGTTTGCTCGAGTCCTTAAGTCTTTGGGGTGTTTTCTCACCTGATGCCCTAAGACCGTTTGGTTTGGAAGTCATCGATTAGAGGCTCGTTACATGGGCAGATTAGAAAGCCTAATAAAACTAAGGAATAATACACCCAAAAAAAAGTATATATATAAAAATAAATAAGGCATAAGAGTTAGAGTTAATGAACCCTAAATCAAAATTTTCACAGTCACAAGGTGTATATGACTTAGGGTAAAGTAATAGACTAGATGAGAAGTACAATTTGACTCCTTACTTTGATTGATAACAAATTTTTGAATAGAGACTAAGTTTAGGAATGAAAAATTTGGCTTTCCTATAACTTATAGATTGCTTAGATCTTACAATCATATTTCAAATATTTTTCTCTTTCAAAATGCTTTTCGAAAATACTAACTCTTTATTTCCCTTTCTTTATGGATTTTGTGGGTGTAATCCGCTGAAAACCCTCATGAGACAACACTCGTCCTCTAGGGGAAACCTAGAGGTTTAACGGCTTGTTGCACATGCTCAGTGCAATCGCGTGACCTGCGAAAGTGGTCTAATAATCCTTAGTATAATTTAGTTGTTTTGCTCAAGAACGAGCAAAAGATAGGTATGGGGGTGTGATTGGTTGCTAATGTTGCATATTTAATGTCACATTTCCATACTTATTTTAGAATAAAAGCCTGCATTGTCCTAATTATTTGTTTAATTTATTTGCAGGCCCAATCCTTAAGGAGATGAAGAGAAATGAGCCCAAAGCCCACCAGAATTCTGAATTAAATCAGAATTAATTCGCACTCACAAAATCAGGGCAAAATCATGAGGTTGAAACTGGTTGAGAAGAATCCTCTCAGAATTGATCGGTTAAAGCCAAGAATCCAAGGTCATTTCGTCAGAATCCGGAGCTCAAACGACAAAACCAACAAAGGATAAAGCCAGAAGAAACCCCCGGAGAGACCCACCAACAGGGTGTGGCCACCTGGCCACACCCTGGCCACGAAAACGCGGCTTTTGCCGCGTTCCGCGGCAATCTTAGGAGTTAGGGGGAGCGTTTGCTCCCCGACCTCCCCGGGATTCTGGTTGTTGGGTTTTTGGCCTATAAAAGGGCAATTGTTATGCTGAAATTGAGGGCAAATGCAGATTAGGATTTAGCCTAGTTTTAATTCTTTATAGTTTAGGTTTTTCTTTTCTTATTATGTAATTTGTATGTAACTTAGGGTAGAAGAAGATTCATGTAAGTAAGAGAGAGGGGCTGATGTTGAGAGTGACACCGACGATGTACCCTACTCCTTTCTTTCATTGTCTCAGCAAGTAATAAAGGTAAATGCTTTGTTTGTTTTCTATTCTGCTTTACTTTACATTTGTTTTGCTTTCCTCTTCCTCTTCTACTTTACCTTGGTTGTATTTGTTGAGTGTACAAGTGAATTCCAAAGCACGTATAACTAAGCTACGTGAGAGCCAGCGATAGTTCATGAAGACGTTCTCCTCTTCCAAGATCCGCATCACTTCGTTCTTGCTAGGCTTGACGATATAATGTGCACGGGGACTGAGCTCGAGCTTATGATCTATGCGTTGAACGCCTCCGAAGCAAAGGTAGAACATGCAACGGTTTCTAGGTAAGTCATCACTCAACCTAGGTAAGTATTTCTACACTTTTCTTTCTTTCTTTTCTTTTACTTCTTTAGTATAGATCACCAACCATCTCCTCCAACTCTTTCTTCTCCACTTCATTGTACATAGTCGCTTTTATTGTTCTCTGATTTTCCACCTTCTTCATCTTTCATTCTCTTCTAACATAACATAATTCTTTCACTTTTTCTAACTTAAAAACAGAGAAGAACCTTCGCTTTTATTCTTAACGATTTCAATAAAGAACCGTAAAGCTTCCATCGCAAACCCTCCTTGTGGATCACGACCCGCATAGCCACTTGCTATAGCGAAAGAATTGAGCACTTACACATTTCTTTTCTTAAGTTCTCTAATTTCGTATTTTGTGTGCAGGTTTGGCCTCAATCAGAAGAGTAATGATGATTATTCCAGTCTTGCTCATAGTATTGGGACTGGGGCATGTAATGATTCGAATAAGACCAATCTGGCACACTAGGTTGGTTAAAGTTATGATATGTCGGGTTGGTAATATCCGAAAATGAGGTTGATGTGTAATATGGATTGTCATTATAATTGGAAAAATTGTTGTTATAAGCCATATCACACAATAAAACACAAACAAAGAACAAGAAAACAAACAAATAAGCAAACAAAAAAGAAAAAAAATTCTAACCTAAGTTAGGGCAGACTTATGACATAGACGACTCCTAACTGGTTAGACTGTCCACGGGAGGTATAATGCAGACTTGGACCACAAGCTAATCAGCCAGGTCAGGGAAAGATTAGTGGGATGTTATCTGTCAAAGACGTTCCTTAATTAAGTAACCACCAACCTTCGGGCTTTCGGCCCTTAATCCCCTTCCTAGACACTGATTTGGCAGGAGTCAAATTCCAACACCTTTCCCCTTAGGATAATCTCCTAATTGAGTCCGAGATGTCCCTAGGGTCAACATCTACTCATTTTTTAGTTAGGCTTGGGTTAGTGAGTGAGGAGATTGTTTGTGGGCTAAGGGAGGGTAATGACTTCCCCACCTTATCTTATTTATAGGACAAGCCCTTAAGTTAATTTGGTGCACGTGTAAAGCAATAGACAAATATTCACTCAAAAGCAGTAAATCAGCCAAGGGTGCTTCCTAGTCTATATGCAATGCGAACGTACCTTGTCTCCAGCACTCTTCAACAGAAATTAAAAAAATTAAATAGACACGTGCCTATATGCAAGAGTCTAATTTTTTTTTTATTTTTCAACAAATAGGTTACTGTTAATTAATTAGCAGTGTGCAGGGTGATCACAGAGAAAAGTTAACAGAGCAGTAAATAAATCTTTCAATTTGCAGCAACCTGCAGAAAACAGAGTGAGTAGTGAACTACACAGGCCGCGTTTCCGCGGCTATTGCCGCGCAAACGCGGTTCTGTAGTAGGCTCTGCTGCTCTGCCTTCGAGGGCAGAGGCACAGAGTTGCTATATGTCCTTTGCTGCAATTAGTTTTCCTGTTGTCTGATCCTGCAAACAAAAAGAATAAATAAATCAATAATTAGTTTTTTTTGTTTTAGAGAGAAACTTACCGTCCCTCCCCGGCAACGGCGCCAAAATTTGATTGAGGTTTTACCTGCACACAAGAATACAAAATTTCAGATCTAAGAATAGGATGTGCAAGGTACTCAATTCTACCGCTATAGCAAGTGGCTATGCGGGTCGTGATCCACAGGGAGGGACTAGCGATGGAAGCTTTTTTAGTAAGTTCTCTTTTAGGTTACAAAGTGTTTGAATTAGGAAGAAGATGGTAGATTAAGAAGATGAAAAATAGATTATATACAAGAATTGAATTGGGTGTTGTTGGTGTTGGTGATCTAAACTAAAGAAATAAAAGAAAGAAAAATAACCTAAAAATTACTTACCTCTTTAGTGCTCATATACCTTGGATGCATTGTGACGACTTAGCTTGTCTTTGAAGGCAATCAAGCATGGCGTATAGGATCTTCCCCATTCACGATCTGCACTACGAATAAAGGCGAGCTAAACTAACAAAGAATGGTTATTCATCACCATAGGCCATCAAGAGCACTTGAAACGGCGAAGCAGTCTCGAGGCTATTGAGTTCACTTGGATTACAAACACATCAGAGGAAAATAAACGAAAACAAGAGTAAAGAATAAACAGAAACTTCGATTCGATTCTTATAACAATGGAAGAAAAGACTTACTTACACCGATGTCACCTCAGTACAAGCTTGATCTCCTTCCTCCATGAAACTCGTCTCTCCTCTCAGTTACATAAAGAAAAAGTAAAAAAAAATTACATAAAAGAAAACTAAAAATAAACCTAAGTTACAAACTACAAATTAGAGAGAAAATCTAAAAAAAAACCCTAAGCTCGTTTCTGCACTTGAGCTTCTGAAATCTGCCCTTCCTCTGTTGCTATGCAGGGGTATTTATAGGAGAAAACCAGAGGATAAGAAGCGTATGAAGATAAGAGGAGCAAAATATCTCTGAATTTGAATTCTTCTTTTATCTCCAAACTTGTTTGACTTATCCATAGAAGTTCAAATCTGTCCTGCAACTTGTTATCATGTTGATCACCGAATATGGCTTATCTGCTGACTGAACTGGAACGTTTGATCATTGTAGTCCTTCAAGTCTTCTTTCTAAAGCATCTTGAATCATAGGATTTGAATATCTGTAGCAAAAGTTATGATCTAAATATTAAAACGTGTACAGTCTGAATCCGAATTTTTCTCTCCTTTATCTTCATCTTGCGGTGCAAGCAACCTGGTTGAGTAGAACTTCATCTCATCTTATCCTTTTTCTCCTCTTTTAGCAATTAGGAGTTCTATCTTATCCTTCCTTTTCCTCCCTTAGATTTTAAATAAAGAATTTAAAATCCAAGTTTAGATTAGGTTAGATAATGTAGAAACTTCTAAATTACTACAATTTTTGCATATGGGCTTTTTGGGCTTTTGGGCTTCATTCAGGCTTTATTTCTTTATTTTTTAATTTCTCAAGGCCTGCACACATTAAATAATAAAACATTAGTAATAGCGCATAATTAAAAGAATAAATAGGGAAATATGATAGTAAATGTGGTGATAAATATGCACTTTTTACTACCTATCACACCCCCACACTTATCTTTTTGCTCGTCCTCGAGTAAAAATCAAAAAGAATAAGAGAAGAAAACTAATCTATCCTAACTCACTTTCGTAGGCATCACGATTGCACTTAGCATGTGCAACAAGCCGTTAAACCTCTAGGTTACCCTAGAGGACGAGTGTTGTCTCGTGAGGGTTTTCAGCGGATTACACCCACAAAATCCATAAAAAAGAAAAATACTCGAAATATGTTTGAAGAGACTAAGTAGTCTATAAGTTTTAGGATTATCATTTTTATTCATTCTTAAACTTAGTCTTTATATAATAAATTGTTATCTATTTTAGGTAAGAATCAAAATTGAATTTTTGTATAGTTTTTTTCGTTACCAAAAGTCATATGCTTCCTTGTGAATCTTTTACTAGGAATTCTTTAACTTGGACTCTCATGCCCCTTTTTTTATTATTTTCTCTTCTCTTTTTTAATATGTATAACTCATCTAATTTTCTTTCGTGTAAGTATCAAGGCTTCTTGAGGCCCTCATACCTAACTAATTGACTATTAGATGTGTTAGTACATATAATATTTCTTAGTTTTCTTAGGCTTTCTAATCCACCCATGTAGCGAACTTAAAGTCGGTGGCTCCCAAACTGGTTAGTTTTAGGGCACCGGGTGAGAAAACATCCCACGGACTTAAGGATTCGAGTAAACTAGGCCACAAAACTAAGGACTTTATTTATTAAATCACCTTTAGGCGTGAATACTGATGCTTCTTGAGGCACATGTATCCAGCTTAATTAGTGAATTTCTTTTTTTTAGTATTATTTTTTAATAGGGCACAAAAGTCTTTGTCTTAGAATCCTAGATGTGTAAGTGTATTAGGTATGCATATTTCATTAAGGTAAAAATCAAGACTAATTACTTATTCAATTTTTTTCTATACCTAAAAATTCAACAATTTATTTTATTTTGACCAAGTTTTTAGAAATTCTAATCATGATTTTCCTAATTCTTAAGACTAACTTAGATTTCTTTCAAAAGATAAGTCAAAATATTGTTCTCTTTTTTTCAAAAAGTTTTTTTTTTAAATTTTTAATTTTTTTTTTTTTAGTTAGTATCTACCTATGTTAGTATGTTAGTAAATCCTCCCCCCATACCTATCTCATGCATTGTCCTCAATGTATGAATGAATGCATGTATGCATGAAAAAGAAAAAAGGGAAGGAAAATATTACCTTAGGGGGTGGTTCCGGTGGTGGTCTGATTGGGCCAAGCGTTGCTACCCAATCAAGATAATGTGGTAGTTCACGGAACCTACCTTTATTGACCTCTTTTCTATTTACATGTTTACAGTCCCCAGTATGAATAGGATCATGGAAGATCCTATCGTGAAACTTACTTCCTTTACATGACCAGTCCTGGAAAATCATCACAGAGTCATCATGGTCTATACCTATGTCCAACAGAAGAATGTGATTTGGTAGAATAGTTGACTTGGACTCAAGAATGATAGGTTCAGGAACCAATACAAACTCGGAAAAATTGACGTGGGGTTCGAGTTAGTTTTGGTTCAAGCGTTGAGTCCAAGTCCAAGAATTGATATTCACATTCTTTTCCCTCAATGGAATGTGACTATCCAAAATTGGCGATTCAATTTCAAAATCTATGGGTACGGGAATAAATGTTGGCTCAGAAAATTGGTCCAAATTGGGTAAGAATACCGAAGTCAACATAGATTCGAAGATGGAAACTGAATCGCAAAGTTGGGGATCGGGTTCACATTCACAATCTAATTCAATCTCATTGAAATTAAAACTAGCCAATTTGTCCAAGGATTGGGATTGATCAAGTTCATATTGATGTGATGAAATTGAATTTTGATCAAGGTCTTCTAGACATAATGATTCTTGGTTCCTATCAACTTGTTTGGTTAGTTCAAGAATGTTTGAAAGTCTAAAAATTTGCTCATTCATTAAACTTGCAAACGATCTACTTTTTCTTCTAACCCATAGAATGGATCATTTGAGGACTGAAACATTGGTGGTGTAGTAAAAGAAGTATATGAAGAGAATGGTTGAAAAGGTGGTTGACAATATGGCTCAGGAGTGTTGTATCCCCATTGACTCTGTGAAGAGTAATGATGATTATTCCAGTCTTGTTCATAGTATTGGGACTGGGGCATGTATGATTCGAATAAGACCAATCTGGCACACTAGGTTGGTTAAAGTTATGATATGTCAGGTTGGTAATATCCGAAAAAGAGGTTGATGTGTAATATGGATTGTCATTATAATTGGAAAAATTGTTGTTATAAGCCATATCACACAATAACACAAACAAAGAAAAAGAAAACAAACAAATAAGCAAACAAAAAAGAAAAAAATTCTAACCTAAGTTAGGGCAGACTTATGACCTAGACGACTCCTAACTGGTTAGACTGTCCACGGGAGGTATAATGCAGACTTGGACCACAAGCTAATCAGCCAGGTCAGGGAAAGATTAGTGGGAGGTTATCCGTCAAAGACGTTCCTTAATTAAGTAACCACCAACCTTCGGGCTTTCGGCCCTTAATCCCCTTCCTAGACACTGATTTGGCAGGAGTCAAATTCCAACACCTTTCCCCCTTAGGATAATCTCCTAATTGAGTCCGAGATGTCCCTAGGGCCAACATCTACTCATTTTTTAGTTAGGCTTGGGTTAGTGAGTGAGGAGATTGTTTGTGGGCTAAGGGAGGTAATGACTTCCCCACCTTATCTTATTTATAGGACAAGCCCTTAAGTCAATTTGGTGCACGTGTAAAGCAATAGACAAATATTCACTCAAAAGCAGTAAATCAGCCAAGGGTGCTTCCTAGTCTATATGCAATGCGAACGTACCTTGTCTCCAGCACTCTTCAACAGAAATTAAAAAAATTAAATAGACACGTGCCTATATGCAAGAGTCTAATTTTTTTATTTTTCAACAAATTGGTTACTGTTAATTAATTAGCAGTGTGCAGAGTGATCACAGAGAAAAGTTAACTGAGCAGTAAACAAATCTTTCAATTTGCAGCAACCTGTAGAAAATAGAGTGAGTAGTGAACTACACAGGCCGCGTTTCCGCAGCTATTGCCGCGCAAACGCGGCTCTGTAGTAGGCTCTGCTGCTCTGCCTTCGAGGGCAGAGGCACAGAGTTGCTATATGTCCTTTGCTGCAATTAGTTTTCCTGTTGTCTGATCCTGCAAACAAAAAGAATAAATAAATCAATAATTAGTTTTTTTGTTTTAGAGAGAAACTTACCGTCCCTCCCCGGCAACGGCGCCAAATTTGATTGAGGTTTTACCTGCACACAAGAATACAAAATTTCAGATCTAAGAATAGGATGTGCAAGGTACTCAATTCTACCGCTATAGCAAGTGGCTATGCGGGTCGTGATCCACAGGGAGGGACTAGCGATGGAAGCTTTTTTAGTAAGTTCTCTTTTAGGTTACAAAGTGTTTGAATTAGGAAGAAGATGGTAGATTAGAAGATGGACAATAGATTATATACAAGGAATTGAATTGGGTGTTGTTGGTGTTGGTGATCTAAACTAAAGAAATAAAAGAAAAGAAAAAATAACCTAAAATTATTACTTACCTCTCTGCTCATATACCTTGGATTCATTGTGACGACTTACCTGAAGGTTCACCTAGAGGGGGGGTGAATAGGTGAAGGCTAATCTAATGGTCACTAAATGCCAAATAATGCGGAAGCTAAAAACAATTATGACCTAAACTAAACTATTACACTAAACACCACGTATAACACAAGAGTGTTGCCGAATTCCCCGTGAAGGGCTCTGGACAAACTCCTCTAGATTCCCCTTGAATGGGTTGAGGTGCCGCGTTGGCTCTCTTAGTTAAATACAAGTGTTAGCAAACAACCCAAGCAAGTATATCAATGAGCACAAATGAATATATCAAGCATATAAAGATAGACAATAAAAGTATGCAAGATATGAACAAGAGACAAAGAGAGAGAGAGAGAGAGAGTGAGCAATCGCAAACACAAGGGATTTGTTTCGAGGTTCGAGCACCCTTGCTCTACATCCCCGCCTTCGACACACGAAGGATTTCCACTATGATCGATCCCAATGGATCACCCGGTGCCGCAACACCTACAACGAGTTCCCACTAGAACTCCTTGGACTCTCTCTAGTCCGTACACACCACAAGCCCACCGGCTCGCCGAGGCCGCACCTCAAACAATGAGCTCGCACCCGAACTCGAAATCACCGAGTCCACACTAGGACCCGAACAATGCGAACACAACCGTCCGCCTTCTCAAGGAAACAAGAAAAGCTCTTGGTGATCTAAACACTTTGATCACCAATAAAAACTCTCACAACAAAACCCTATAGGTAGATATAGCAATGGATAGCTCAAGTGTTTGTGTGAGAAAACTAGGAAAGAGATGGTGGAGGACAACTCAAGAAATTCTTTTAAACACTCTTAATAAAAACTCCCCTTTTAATTGGAAGAATTAGATCTCAAATTTGTGGAGAAAACTCTTTTAATGGAGTGGGAAAAACTGGCTCAAAGCTCTCCTAAAATCTTGTATAAAAACAATTACCAAACCCCCAAATTATAGGCTGTCAAAAACTAGCCGTTGGGGTCTGTCAGACCTGTCGGTCGACCGCCAACGGTCAAAAATCAGACCGTTGGAGTCTCCGGTCGACCGCTCGGTCGACCCAAAAGAACAGAGAGCACTGCTCTCAGTTTCGGTCGACTGTGCCGGCAGACCGGCCATCTGCCAGGTAAAGGCATTCACGTCTGTGCACGTCGGTCGATCGAGCTGGTCGACCGACTTCAGAGTTAGTCGACTAGCAAGGTAGTAAGTCGACTATCTGAAGCCTGAAAACAGTTTTCTGGGATTTAAAACTAAGTCTTTTGATTGAAATAAAATCCCATAAAATACTTAAAAATCTACAAAAATAGTTTTACCAATATACTTTGATAAACAAACATGCTTGCACAAAATCAAGCATGTTATAAATGATTTGGACTATTTTTGTAATATGGAAATATTGGCTCAATAGAAAACTTGTATTTTCCAAAATCTTGTTTTCCAAAACTCCTTTAAATGAAAACTAGATATTTTGAACTCATTAAAGCATAGTGTGTATGGATATGATCCACTACACAAATAAGATGAAATATCTAAGTTTTTGACATTAAGCTCTAAACTTGATTTTGGTTAAAGGATATGTATATAAGAAATTCCAAAAACCAAAGTATTTTTCCAAAGTAAAAATTCTTTCTAAAACTAAAAATCTTTTATGAAAACATATCTATCAAGAGTGTGTGTGTGATATATACTTGAGCAATCCACCAACTACTCTATCCTTTATATTTTTAATTAAAACAAAAACAAAATTTTATACCTAGACACAAGTCTTCATCTTCTTGAAGTCTTCACTTGAAGGCTTCTCATCTTCTTGACTTGTCCAAACACGATCCAACGAGCTCGACTCCTCTTGAGTACTTGATGTGATCTTGATGCATAGGCTCGTGAATCAAACCGGTGTAGGCTCCAAAACTTGACTTTAAATCCTTTGTTGAAGCTCCACACCTACTAAGATCTTGATAACAAATCTGTCACTAATTAAACACAAGATCATTAGTAAACATAACTACATGAGTTGATCATCATCAA
This sequence comes from Agave tequilana, assembly GCA_038442645.1. NCBI lineage: Eukaryota > Viridiplantae > Streptophyta > Magnoliopsida > Asparagales > Asparagaceae > Agave > Agave tequilana. The sequence continues at coordinate 58,792 of JAVJIF010027508.1, forward strand.
AACTAGAGTGATGGGCCTTTGGGCCAACAATCTCCCCCTTTTTGATGATGACAAAACTCATGAAGTTATATATGCATGGATTAAAGTAAAGCTTCAAAGAAGCCCCCCTTAACTCATGCATAAACAATAAATAATAAATATGCAATGAAGGCACATAAACATGTATGCAAATGTAGGAGTAAATATGCTAATCAAGCATAAAACAAAATCACAAAATCTTTTTCTCCTATTTGCACAACAAAACATATAAACATATATGCATAAACATAAATTCTTTAATAAAAACATGCATATATAGCAAATACCTCTCCCCTTTTTGTCAATCATCAACAAAGGGTTTAAGGTAAAAACAAAATCATCAAATCTTTCTCCCCCTTTTTGTCATAAACAAAGAGACCAATAAGGGGCCAAACAAATATATCAATAAAATGTTATATGCTATATACATTCATGAAGAGGAAGACGTTAAGTTAGCTTCCCTACACATATACATTACATGAAGAAGGGATGACAAGCCCCAATTCACATAACACATATTATGTAATGCATAAGAGGAGATGTGAAGCTCCCCCTACACACGTGTACCACATAAAGAAGAGTTGTCAAGCTCTTCAATACACAATATACTCAACATGAATCTATATGTAGAAGAGATGTTAAGCTCTCCTTGCATATAGGCAATATAGATCAAAACATTTTTTTTGATTTTTCTAAACAAAATTTTTAAAGGTATCAGAGCTTTTGTAAAACAAACAAATTTTAAGATACTAAATTGAAAACAATCATTATTGTAAATCATTGATACCAATTGAAATTTAATAAATATGAAGTTGAAACATATTGATACCAATAGTAAACATAATGATCAAAAATTTTTATTTTTCATCATAAACTTTGTACTTTTAAAAAATGTGAACCAATTGTAAGTTAAGCACATGAAAATCATATATATGTATGAAAAAAATACCAATTGAAATTGATACATACATATATAAGAAAACAAAATATGAGTATATACAAAAATTATCAATTTAGATACCAATTGAAAGAATCCAATGATACCAATTGACATAACAATAAGATCAAGTGTATATCTCATATAACTACCACCCAATCATGGTTCAAGTTTTAAATGATTTTCAATCCCATCCATCCTCCCATAGAGGATAGGGGTTTTCAAAAATAGATTTGAAAAATAAGCTTTGTTTGAAAAACTCTACCAAATGAAGATCAATAACTAGTTAAATTTTTTTTTTTTTGAAAAACTAGTTAAAGATCCTTCAAAACATGAAATCAAAGCATATGTATTTCATGAATCATACCAAATACAAAAATTGACACTCGATCTATGAAGCTCAAAAATATGTTCATGAATCAAAGTCATGACAAAATAAATAAAGTGTGAGTGTTCAAGAATCATGTATATAGTATTTACATGAAAATACATTTAGGCTCAAAATGATCAAAAAATTATTCATTTTATTTTATCAAACAAAACATGAAAATTCATTTTCATTAAAACAAAGCACACTTCTAGGTATATGTATGATTTATCCAATCCTAACAATACACATACATATCCCAAACATAAACGAGTCTATCAAATGTATTTGCATGAAGGCAAGAGACTCACGGGTATACATGTATATTTATTAGATTTGAATTAAAAATACATATACATGAAGTAAAACACAAAAATTGGCAAAACAAGTATAAATGAGAATCATCAAAACTAGTCTATACATGTGCATATAGTGGGTACAAATGAGCATGAAGTGCAAACATATATAAGTCACGTGTAACTCACTATTTGTACATGTATAATACAAGTTTTGATAAAAACTACATCTAAGCATGTTTTTACCACATGAAGCACAAAAACAAATAAAACATGATCATGCTAAAAATATCATGAATGAACAAGTATGAACATAAATAAAATAGGAGTTTAGAGATTGTTACCAACTCCAAAGCTCCAAGCATGGTGGTCTTTCCTACCAAAACCTCCTTGATAGCGGTGCATCAAGAATATGTCCATCTAGTCCACGTGCAACCACCACCAAGGCACCAAATCTCTCACGTCTTGTGAGAGCCCTCACCTACATCAAAAACCAAAGGTAGGGATTTTGGTACCCATTTTCTTTTGGGTCCTTGGGGTTAGCTTTGTAAGGCACCCAAACATTTTTATGATTAGCAAAATTTAAAACATGCAATTTATCAAAACAAAATTTTGCTAAATGGCCTTTTCGGCCACAATGTGTACATGTGTACACCTTAGGATGCTTATGTGTGTGGGTGTGATCATGACGTGCAACATAAGCATATGCATGAGGATGATGTGCATGAATGTGTGGAGTTTGTTTCTTTGAAAACATTGACTCCAACCTAGAATGATTAATGCACAAGAGTTCAAAGTTGAACTCAAACAATCCATTTTATTTTTAAAACATTAATCTCATTAGTGGTGGCATGTAAAGCATGATGAGATAAAGAATCATTTTTCTTTTTCTTTTTCAAAACAAAATCTTTTTCCTTTTCAAAAACTTTTCTTTTCAAAGATTTATTTTCTTGAAAAATAGCTTCTCTTTGTTTTTCCACCAAATCAATTTTGTCATTCAAAATAGTGTTCCCTTTACACAAATCATTTAATTTAGACATAAGGGAAACATTTTCATTTTTCAAAACATTATTTTCTTTTTCTAAGCATGCAATTTTAGTTCTAAATGAATCTTGTTCTATATGCATGCAATCAAATTTCTTTTTCAAATTTTTATTATCTTTCTTAATCATGTCATATTTTTCAAGTAGGAGTTGACAAAAAGTGGTAAGCTCATCATATGACACGTCCTCATCCTCGGATTCGGTAGTTACCTCAAGGGGGTTATCCCCTTAGACCATGTAGCACACATTGGAAGGGTCGCTTCCAATATCCGAGTCGCTCCCCGCATAGTGATGTTCTCGCATAGTATTGTAAGGAGAAAAACAAAAGCCGAATCAAAAAAAATAGATAAATAAGCATCATAGCTGTAGATTTAAAGTATTAAGGGCTTTTGCATTAGCCTCAATATTCTTACCATATAAACAATAATCATTATTAGTGATGGCAAGATAAACATGATAACCTAGGGCTTTGAGGTACAAGGACATCTTCACCTTCCATATATGGATGTTAACAATGTCAAACATGGGTGGTGACATGAAGTCCATGGTGTGTGTACAAAATATTGTGATTAGCCTAAAAATGAGGATCTTTAACTCTAGGTTGTTAGACCAAATCAGAGTACCAAGCTCTGATACCAATTGAAGGTTCACCTAGAGAGGGGGTGAATAGGTGAAGGCTAATCTAATGGTCACTAAATGTCAAATAATGAGGAAGCTAAAAACAATTATGACCTAAACTAAACTATTACACTAAATACCACGTATAACACAAGAGTGTTGCCGAATTCCCCGTGAAGGGCTCTGGACAAACTCCTCTAGATTCCCTTTGAATGGGTTGAGGTGCCGCGTTGGATCTCTTGGTTAAATACAAGTGTTAGCAAACAACCAAAGCAAGTATATCAATGAGCACAAATGAATATATCAAGCATATAAAGATAGACAATAAAAGTACGCAAGATATGAACAAGAGACAAAGAGAGAGAGAGAGAGAGAGTGAGCAATCGCAAACACAAGAGATTTGTTTCGAGGTTCGAGCACCTTGCTCTACATCCCCGCCTTCGACACACAAATGATTTCCACTATGATCGATCCCAATGGATCACCCGGTGCCGCGCAACACCTACAACGAGTTCCCACTAGAACTCCTTGGACTCTCTCTAGTCCGTAACACACCACAAGCCCACCGGCTCGCCGAGGCCGCACCTCAAACAATGAGCTCGCACCCGAACTCGAAATCACCGAGTCCACACTAGGACCCGAAACAATGCGAACACAACCGTCCGCCTTCTCAAGGAAACAAGAAAAGATCTCTTGGTGATCTAAATACTTTGATCACCAATAAAAATCTCACAACAAAACCCTATAGGTAGATATAGCAATGGATAGCTCAAGTGTTTGTGTGAGAAAACTAGGAAAGAGATGGTGGAGGACAACTCAAGAAATTCTTTTAACACTCTTAATAAAAACTCCCCTTTTGATTGGAAGAATTAGATCTCAAATTTGTGGAGAAAACTCTTTTAATGGAGTGGGAAAAACTGGCTCAAAGCTCTCCTAAAATCTTGTACAAAAACAATGACCAACCCCCAAATTTATAGGCTGTCAAAAACTAGCCGTTGGGGTCTGTCAGACCTACCGGTCGACCGCCCGGTCGACCGCAAACGGTCAAAAATCAGACCGTTGGAGCCTCCGGTCGACCGCCCGGTCGACCCAAAAGAACAGAGAGCACTGCTCTCAGTTCCGGTCGACTGTGCCGGCAGACCGGCCATCAGCCAGGTAAAGGCGTGCACGTCTGTGCACGTCGGTCGACCGAACCAGTCGACCGACTTCAGAGTTAGTCGACTAGAAGATAGTAAGTCGACTATCTGAAGCCTGAAAACAGTTTTTCTGGGATTTAAAACTAAGTCTTTTGATTGAAATAAAATCGCATAAAATACTTAAAAATTTACAAAAATAGTTTTACCAATATACTTTGATAAACAAACATGCTTGCACAAAATCAAGGCATGTTATAAATGATTTGGACTATTTTTGTAATATGAAAATATTGGCTCAATAGAAAACTTGTATTTTCCAAAATCTTGTTTTCCAAAACTCCTTTAAATGAAAACTAGATATTTTGAACTCATTAAAGCATAGCGTGTATGGATATGATCCACTACACAAATAAGATGAAATATCTAAGTTTTTGACATTAAGCTCTAAACTTGATTTTGGTTAAAGGATATGTATATAAGAAATTCCAAAACCAAAGTATTTTTCCAAAGTAAAAATTCTTTTCTAAAACTAAAAATCGTTTATGAAAACATATCTATCAAGAGTGTGTGTGTGATATATACTTGAGCAATCCACCAACTACTTTATCCTTTACATTTTTAACTAAAATAAAAACAAAATCTTATACCTAGACACAAGTCTTCATCTTCTTGAAGTCTTCACTTGAAGGCTTCTCATCTTCTTGACTTGGTCCAAATACGATCCAACGAGCTCGACTCCTCTTGAGTACTTGATGTGATCTTGATGCATAGGCTCGTGAATCAAACCGGTGTAGGCTCCAAACTTGACTTTAAATCCTTTGTTGAAGCTCCACACCTACTAAGATCTTGATAACAAATCTGTCACTAATTAAACACAATATCATTAGTAAACATAACTACATGAGTTGATCATCATCAAAACTAGAGTGATGGGCCTTTGTGCCAACATTACCTGTCTTTGAAGGCAATCAAGCATGGCGTATAGGATCTTCCCCATTCATGATCTACACTACGAATAAAAGGCGAGCTAAACTAACAAAGAATGGTTATACATCACCATAGGCCATCAAGAGCACTTGCAACGGCGAAGCAGTCTCGAGGCTATTGAGTTCACTTGGATTACAAACACATCAGAGGAAAATAAATGAAAACAAGAGTAAAGAATAAACAGAAACTTCGATTCGATTCTTATAACAATGAAGAAAAGACTTACTTACACCGATGTCACCTCAGTACAAGCTTGATCTCCTTCCTCCATGAAACTCGTCTCTCCTCTTAGTTACATAAGAAAAAGTAAAAAAAAAATTACATAAAAGAAAACTAAAAAAAACCTAAGTTACAAACTACAAATTAGAGAGAAAATCTAAAAAAAAAACCTAAGCTCGTTTCTGCACTTGAGCTTCTGAAATTTGCCCTTCCTCTGTTGCTATACAGGGGTATTTATAGGAGAAAACCAGAGGATAAGAAGCGTATGAAGATAAGAGGAGCAAAATATCTCTGAATTGAATTCTTCTTTTATCTCCAAACTTGTTTTGACTATCCATGGAAGTTCAAATCTGTCCTGCAACTTGTTATCATGTTGATCACCGAATATGTCTTATCTGCTGACTGAACTAGAACGTTTGATCAACATAAGAGTTGTAGTCCTTCAAGTCTTCTTTCTGAAGCATCTTGAATCATAGGATTTGAATATCTGTAGCAAAAGTTATGATCTGAATACTAAAATGTGTACAGTCTGAATCCGAATTTTTCTCTCCTTTATCTTCATCTTGTGGTGCAAGCAACCTGGTTGAGTAGAACTTCATCTCATCTTATCCTTTTTCTCCTCTTTTAGCAATTAGGAGTTCTATCTTATCCTTCCCTTTCCTCCTTTAGATTTTAAAAAAGAATTTAAAATCCAAGTTTAGATTAGGTTAGATAATGTAGAAACTTCTAAATTACTACAATTTTTGCATATGGGCTTTTGGGCTTTGGGCTTCATTCAGGCTTTATTTCTTTATTTTTTAATTTCTCAAGGCCTGCACACATTAAATAATAAAACATTAGTAATAGTGCATAATTAAAAGAATAAATATGGAAATATGATAGTAAATGTGGTGATAAATATGCACTTTTTACTACCTATCACACCCCCACACTTATCTTTTTGCTCGTCCTCGAGTAAAAATCAAAAAGAATAAGAGAAGAAAAACTAATCTATCCTAACTCACTTTCGTAGGCATCACGATTGCACTTAGCATGTGCAACAAGCCGTTAAACCTCTAGGTTACCCTAGAGGATGAGTGTTATCTCGTGAGGGTTTTCAGCGGATTACACCCACAAAATCCATAAAAAAGGAGAATATTCGAAATATGTTTGAAGAGACTAAGTAGTCTATAAGTTTAGGATTATCAATTTTATTCATTCTTAAACTTAGTCTTTATATAATAAATTTTTATCTATTTTAGGTAAGAATCAAAATTGAATTTTTGTGTAGTCTTTTTCGTTACCAAAAGTCATATGCTTCCTTGTGAATCTTTTACTAGGAATTCTTTAACTTGGACTCTCATGCCCTTTTTTTTATTATTATTTTCTCTTCTCTTTTTTAATATGTATAACTCATCTAATTTTCTTTCGTGTAAGTATCAAGGCTTCTTGAGGCCATCATACCTAACTAATTGACTATTAGATGTGTTAGTACATATAATATTTTTTAGTTTTCTTAAGCTTTCTAATCCACTCATGTAGCGAACTTAAAGTCGGTGGCTCCCAAACTGGTTGGTTTAGGGCACCGGGTGAGAAAACACCCCACGGACTTAAGGATTCGAGTGAACTAGGCCACAAAACTAAGGACTTTATTTATAAAATCACCTTTAGCGTGAATACTGATGCTTCTTGAGGCACATGTATCCAGCTTAATTAGTGAATTTCTTTTTTTAGTATTATTTTTTAATAGGGCACAAGAGTCTTTGTCTTAGAATCCTAGATGTGTAAGTGTATTAGGTATGCATATTTCATTAAGGTAAAAATCAAGACTAATTACTTATTCAATTTTTTTTCTATACCTAAAAATTCAACAATTTATTTTATTTTGACCAAGTTTTTAGAAATTCTAATCATGATTTTCCTAATTCTTAAGATTAACTTAGATTTCTTTCAAAAGATAAGTCAAAATATTGTTCTCTTTTTTTCAAAAAGTTTTTTTTAAATTTTTAAAAAAATTTTATTTTTTTAGTTAGTATCTACCTATGTTAGTATGTTAGTAAATCCTCCCCCCATACCTTCTCATGCATTGTCCTCAATGTATTAATGAATGCATGTATGCATGAAAAGAAAAAAGGGAAGGAAAATATTACCTTAGGGGGTGTTTCGGTGGTGGTCTGATTGGGCCAAGCGTTGCTACCCAATCAAGATAATGTGATAGTTCACGGAACCTACCTTTATTGACCTCTTTTCTATTACATGTTTACAGTCCCAGTATGAATAGGATCATGGAAGATCCTATCGTGAAACTTACTTCCTTTACATGACCAGTCCTGAAAAATCATCACAGAGTCATCATGGTCTATACCTATGTCCAACAGAAGAATGTGACTTGGTAGAATAGTTGACTTGGACTCAAGAATGATAGGTTCAGGAACCAATACAAACTTGGGAAAATTGACGTGGGGTTCGAGAGTTAGTTTTGGTTCAAGCGTGAGTCCAAGTCCAAGAATTGATATTCACATTCTTTTCCCATCAATGGAATGTGACTATCCAAATTGGTGATTCAATTTCAAAATCTATGGGTACGGGAATAAATGTTGGCTCAGAAAATTGGTCCAAATGGGTAAGAATACCGGAGTCAATATAGATTCGAAGATGGAAACTGAATCGCAAAGTTGGGGATCGGGTTCACATTCACAATCTAATTCAATCTCATTGAAATTAAAACTAGCCATTTGTCCAAGGATTGGGATTGATCAAGTTCATATTGATGTGTTGAAATTGAGTTTTGATCAAGGTCTTCTAGACATAATGATTCTTGGTTCCTAAAAACTTGGTTGGTTAGTTCAAGAATGTTTAAAAGTCTAGAAATTTGCTCATTCATTAAACCTTGCAAACGATCCACTTTTTCTTCTAACCCATCGAATGGATCATTTGAGGACTGAAACATTGTTGGTGTAGTAAAAGAAGTATATGAAGAGAATGGTTGAAAAGGTGGTTGACAATATGGCTCAGGGGTATTGTATCCCCATTGACTCTGTGAAGATGATTGGTTGCTAATGTTGCATATTTAATGTCACATTTCCATACTTATTTTAGAATAAAAGCCTGCATTGTCCTAATTATTTGTTTAATTTATTTGCAGGCCCAATCCTTAAGGAGATGAAGAGAAATGAGCCCAAAAGCCCACCAGAATTCTGAATTAAATCAGAATTAATTCGCACTCACAAAATCAGGGCAAAATCATGAGGTTGAAACCGGTTGAGAAGAATCCTCTCAGAATCGATCGGTTAAAGCCAAGAATCCAAGGTCATTTCGTCAGAATCCGGAGCTTAAACGACAAAACCAACAAAGGATAAAGCCAGAAGAAACCCCGGAGAGACCCACCAACAGGGTGTGGCCACCTGGCCACACCCTGGCCGCGGAAACGCGGCTTTTGCCGCGTTTCCGGGTAATCTTGGGGAGTTAGGGGGAGCGTTTGCTCCCCCGACCTCCCCGGGATTCTGGTTGTTGGGTTTTGGGCCTATAAAAAGGGCAATTGTTGTGCTGAAATTGAGGGTAAATGCAGATTAGGATTTAGCCTAGTTTTAATTCTTATAGTTTAGGTTTTTCTTTTCTTATTATGTAATTGTATGTAACTTAGGCTAGAAGAATTCATGTAAGTAAGAGAGAGGGGCTGATGTTGAGAGTGACACCGACGATGTACCCTACTACTTTCTTTCATTGTCTCAGCAAGTAATAAAGGTAAATGCTTTGTTTGTTTTCTATTCTGCTTTACTTTATATTTGTTTTGTTTTCTTTCCTCTTCCTCTCTACTTTACCTTGGTTGTATTTGTTGAGTGTACAAGTGAATTTCAAAGCACGTATAACTAAGCTACGTGAGAGCCAGCGATAGTTCATGAAGACGTTCTCCTCTTCCAAGATCCGCATCACTTCGTTCTTGCTAGGCTTGACGATATAATGTGCACGGGGACTGAGCTCGAGCTTATGATCTATGCGTTGAACGCCTCCGAAGCAAAGGTAGAACATGCAACGGTTTCCAGGTAAGTCATCACTCAACCTAGGTAAGTATTTCTACACTTTTCTTTCTTTCTTTTCTTTTGCTTCTTTAGTATAGATCACCAACCATCTCCTCCAACTCTTTCTTCTCCACTTCATTGTACATAGTCGCTTTTATTGTTCTCTGATTTTCCACCTTCTTCATCTTTCATTCTCTTCTAACATAACATAATTCTTTCACTTTTCTTAACTTAAAAACAGAGAAGAACCTTCGCTTTATTCTTAACGATTTCAATAAAGAACCGTAAAGCTTCCATCGCAAACTCTCCTTGTGGATCACGACCCGCATAGCCACTTGCTATAGCGGAAGAATTGAGCACTTGCATATTTCTTTCTTAAGTTCTCTAATTTCGTATTTTGTGTGCAGGTTTGCCTCAATCAAATTTTGGCGCCGTTGCCGGGGAGGGTAAAACGGTTTTTATTGAAATCTGAATTTTTATTGCAAATTTTTTAGAACTAAACAAATTTCTTCTCTGTTGCAGGTTACAGGGCAAGCAAAGCAGAAAATTATTATTGCATTGACATACAAGTGGCCTTGGGTCTCTGTTCCAAAAAGCAGAGACCAAGGGCCCTCTGAATTGCCGCGTTTCCACGGCAAAAGCCGCGGATCCGCGGCAAGGACGAGTTGACTACTAACAGCTTTTTGCAGGGCTGCTTAGTTTACAAATTCTAGTTTGCTGCAACTTTAATTTTTCTTATATGCCATAAACATAGCCTGCTAATAATCAACAGTAAAATATTTGTTGAAAAGATAAAAAATTGATTAGACATTTGCATTTTAGGCACGTGTCTTTTTAATTCCTTTATTTTTTTACTGTTGAAGAGTGCTGGAGCAAGGTACGTATGCATTGCATTTAGCATAGGACTCACTTCTTGGTTGATTTATATCGCTTTGAGTGAATCTTACATATCTTGTACACTTGCACAAATGATCTTAAGGGCACTAACCCATTAACAAGATAAGGTGGGGATTTAATCACCCATCCTTAGCCCAAAATCACATTTCAAGCACTCACTAACCCAAGCCTAACTAAAATTGAGTAGACGTTGGCCCTAGGGACATCTCGGACTCAATTAGGAGATTATCCTAAGGGGGAAAAATGTTGGAATCTAACTCCTGCAAAATCAGTGTCTAGGAAAGGGATTGAGGGCCGAAAGCCCGAAGGTTGGTGGTTATTTAATTAAGGAACGTCTTTGACGGAAAACCTCCCACCAACCTTGTCCTGACCTGGCTGATTAGCTTGTGGTTAAAGTCTACATTAGACCTCCGTGGACAGTCTAACCAGTTAGGAGTCGTCTAGGTCCTAAGTCTACCCTAACTTAGGCTAGAATTTTTTCTTTTTTGTTTGTTTATTTGTTTGTTTTTCTTTGTTTGTATTCTATTGTGTGATATGGACTACAATAATAATTTTTTCAACTACAATAATAATCCATATTACACACGACTTCATTTTCGGATATTACCAACCCGGCATATCATAACTTTGACCAACCTAGTGTGTCAGATTGGTCTTATCCGAATCAATATGACCCATACCCTCCATCTAATAACTATAATTTCCATAATGATTTTAACTCTTCACCGAGTCAGTGGGGATTCACCTCCCCCGAACATAATTTCCAACCACCTTGTCCTCCTTCTCCACCTAGTCCACAGTATTTTCAAGATTCATACTCAGTTCCACCCGTCCAAAATAGGAAACCATCAATTATGGAAATGAGTATGCGTGAGTCCAAACACAAATCCCAAAATCTGATGGACTCACAATTTCACTACTACTTCCAAGACAATTCTTCATCTTTTCATCAAAACAATGAACCTATCACTATGAAAAGATGCTTGAAGCCATGACTCAGGCTCAAAACGCTTGTAATAGTGACATAGATATGATGGTCGAATCTCTACGTTCTCACCGTTGGACCAGTTCTGATGTCACTACCAATTCTGTTGGAGCCGAAGAGTCATGTAGTTTGGAAATCAAGATTCTATTTCAGAACAACCATTTGAACTTGCCCAAAGTCAAATTTTGAAAAAGATATTGATAGTTTAGCAAGTTTTCCTTTTCCTGAAATAGAACTTGAAAATGAATATGATCCTGAATCCCAACTTAGTGAGTCAATTCTACTTCCTGATTCGATTATGACTCCGGTATCTTTACCTGATTTCGATCTTCTCCCGGAGTCACATTGGATCATGTACCAATTCATAAAGAAATTGAATCACTCATCTTGAGGATCATGTTGAACTTGACCAACTTTACAATTTGAAAATCTCATGGATAAATTGGCAAGTTCTCCAATTTTTGATATTGAACTCAATGAGATATGTGACCTAGATTCTCACATATATGATCCAGCTCAACTTTCTGAATCAATATTGACTCCTGTTTTATTACCAAACTTGAATAATATTCTAGAGTCAGTTTTGATTTCCCCACCTATCATTCCTGAACTGGAATCACCCATATTAGGTCACATTCTATTGTTGGAAAATACATGTGGACTTGAGTTTCAACTTCTTGACTTGGACCCAATTCCTTAACCAATTTCGACTCTTGAACCTTTACTTGATTTAAGTCACCTTCCTGAGTCGGTATTAGTTCCTATCCTTCATGAGTCCAAGTCAATCATTCTATCATTTCATACTCCATTCTGGGACGAGGTGGTCGACAAATTTGACTCTTGAACCTTTACTTGATTTAAGTCATCTTTTGTGTGCAGGAAATCTCAGTCAACAAATTTGTGACCTATTGTGCAATTTTTGATCATTCCCCGGCAACGGCGCCATTTGTTGACTGAGATTTCCTGCACACAAAAGATGGTATTTTAGTTTTAAAAATAGACGTGCAAGTTTCAGTTCTAATCCGCGGTAGCAGGGCTATGCGGGTCGTGATCCTCAGGGAGGGACTGCGATGGAAGCGTTAAGCAAGTTTCTCTAAAGTTTTTATTTTTATTTGTTAAGTTAGAAAGGAAGTGGTATTTACAATGGGTGGTAGAAAAGAATATGGAGATGAGTTGTATTTAATCTACAAAAAAGAAAAGAAAAGAAAAAAAAGAAAACTTATCTCTTTAGTCTGCTTGCCGTTTGAACCGTTGCGATGATTTCCCTTTTCTGGAAGGTGTACAAGCACGGCTTATGGGATCGTCCGCCTTATTAATCTACTCTACGAAATGAAAAACAAGCTATGAAGACCTGTTCATCGCCAATGGGCCGTCAAGGTTCCTTCTTCGGCTAGGTATTCTTGAAGCAGTTGGATCTCATGGTGGGCAAGACATTAGAGAACAAATAGAAGAAAGTAGATACAAGATTAAAATAAGAATAAAAGAAACTAGAATAATACAAGAATAAAATAAAACAAGCCTTGATTCGATTATTAAACAATGGTGGAAAAAATAACACTTACACCGACTGTCACCATCAGTACAAGCAGATCCCTTCCTCCATGAATACATCATCTCCTCTCAGCTTTTACAAAAAGAAAATAAAAAATATACAAAGGTGGAAAGAAAACCTAAAAACCCTAACTTTGGCCCTTGGCTCTTCTCTGGACAACTCTGTACGTTGCACTGCAGGAGATATTTATAGGTGCAGAAGGCCGAGGAGTCCTGGATGAACTTGCCCACGAATCTGGATTCTAACTCATCAGAATGCCGCGCTTTGCCGCGGATCCGCGGCACTTTAGTGGCTTCTGGCCACGCGCTTTGGCGCGTGGCCTCTCCTGGTCCGTCCATTTGGGCGCCAGCTTCTGGAAGTATGATTTTGGCTCTTCATATTGGGATTTCGATGTAACTTGATAATCAAGTTACCTAGATTTGAATTCTCCCAATCTCTTTTAAACGAATTTCCTTCTCATCTTTGGCTTTTATGCTCATCCTGCAAGAGTTTAGGGTTGGTAGAATTCTATCCTCCCTCAACTTTAATAATTGCAACTTTAGCCCTTGTATATTTGCACTTTGACAATCTGATATTTGCACTTTTACACCCTGGGCTTCAAATGTGGGCTTTTGGCTTCATTAAGCTTTAATTCTTCTTTTTATTATTTCGAGGCCTGCACACAATAAATCACAAAATATTAATAAATGTGCAGAATTAAATGAATAAATATGAAAATGTGATGGTAAATATGATGATAAAAATGCACTTTTCACTACCAATCAGTCTCCTCAAAGTCGATTCCTTCAACTTAAGTGTAATCTTGGGCCACTAACCTAACCTTATTCTAACAACATTTCCTGACTCATCCAACTTGTTCCTAAAAATCCACTTAGTACCAATATTGGTCTATCATGGGGTCTAGGAACAAGGTACCAAACTTGGTTGCGCTCAAATTGATTGAGCTCTTCTTGCATAGCAAGCAACCAATATGAGTCACCCTCGGCTTCGAGGATGTTTTTGGGTTCAAAATGAGATATGAATGCATAATGCCCACACAAATCATGGAGTTGGAGCGAGTGGTTACCCCCTTTGATACATCACCTATGATGAGATCTTTGGGATGATTTGAGGCGTATCTCCAATCTTTAGAAAGTGGTGGTGATTGTTCCACTTCATCCTTTGAACTTCACTAATAAGTACTTGCTTGTCTTCTTGGATGGGTGAGTCCTTCAAGGATATTTTCTCCATGTCTTCACCTAATGAGTCAATCTCTACAACATTCTCAACAATAACATTAGATTCTTCAAATTTAACATGCATAGATTCTTCATAATACGAGATGATTTATTGAACACTCTATATGCTTTGCTAGTACTAGAATAGCCAACAAAGATTGCTTCATAAGCCTTAGCATCAAATTTATCCAAATTATCTTTGGTGTTCAAAACAAAACACTTGCATCCAAAAACTTTAATGTATGAAACTTTTAGTTTTCTTAAATGATAAATTCAAAAGAAGTTTTGAAAGTATTTTTACACAAATGTGTAAATAAATACGGTTGGATATGTAGCATGCGGTGTTTACGGTCTCGGCCCATAAGTATGAGGGAGCCCATATTCACTTATCATAGTCCTAACCATTTCTTGAAGAGTTCTATTTTTCTGTTCAACTACTCCATTTGTTGTGGAGTTCTAGGACATGACATTTCATGCTAATTCCTTTTTCATCACAATAAGTCATTGATTGAGGTTTTACCTGCACACAAGAATACAAAATTTCAGATCTAAGAATAGGATGTGCAAGGTACTCAATTCTACCCCTATAGCAAGTGGCTATGCGGGTCGTGATCCACAGTGAGGGACTAGCGATGGAAGCTTTTTTAGTAAGTTCTCTTTTAGGTTACAAAGTGTTTGAATCAGGAAGAAGATGTAGATTAGAAGATGAAAATAGATTATATACAAGGAATTGAATTGGGTGTTGTTGGTGTTGGTGATCTAAACTAAAGAAATAAAAGAAAAGAAAAATAACCTAAAAATTACTTACCTCTTCAGTGCTCATATACCTGGGATTCATTGTGACGACTTACCTTGTCTTTGAAGGCAATCAAGCATGGCGTATAGGATCTTCCCCATTCACGATTTACACTACGAATAAAAGGCGAGCTAAACTGACAAAGAATGTTTATTCATCACCATAGGCCATCAAGAGCACTTGCAAAGGCGAAGCAGTCTCGAGGCTATTGAGTTCACTTGGATTACAAAACACATCAGAGAAAAATAAACGAAAACAAGAGTAAAGAATAAACAGAAACTTCGATTCGATTCTTATAACAATGGAAGAAAAGACTTACTTACACCGATGTCACCTCAGTACAAGCTTGATCTCCTTCCTCCATAAAACTCGTCTCTCCTCTCAGTTACATAAAGAAAAAGTAAAAAAAATTACATAAAAGAAAACTAAAAAAAACCTAAGTTACAAACTACAAATTAAAGAGAAAATCTAAAAAAAAAAAACCCTAAGCTCGTTTCTGCACTTGAGCTTCTGAAATCTGCCCTTCCTCTGTTGCTATGCAGGGGTATTTATAGGAGAAAACCAGAGGATAAGAAGTGTATGAAGATAAGAGGTGCAAAATATCTCTGAATTTGAATTCTTCTTTTATCTCCAAACTTGTTTTGACTTATCCATAGAAGTTCAAATCTGTCCTGCAACTTGTTATCATGTTGATCACCGAATATGGCTTATCTGCTGACTGAACTGGAACGTTTGATCAACATAGAGTTGTAGTCCTTCAAGTCTTCTTTCTGAAGCATCTTGAATTATAGGATTTGAATATCTGTAGCAAAAGTTATGATCTAAATACTAAAACGTGTACAGTAAGAATCCGAATTTTTCTCTCCTTTATCTTCATCTTGTGGTGCAAGCAACCTGGTTGAGTAGAACTTCATCTCATCTTATCCTTTTCCTCCTCTTTTAGCAATTAGGAGTTCTATCTTATCCTTCCTTTTCCTCCCTTAGATTTAAAATAAAGAATTTAAAATCCAAGTTTAGATTAGGTTAGATAATGTAGAAACTTCTAAATTACTACAATTTTGCATATGGGCTTTTTGGACTTTTGGGCTTCATTCAGGCTTTATTTCTTTATTTTTAATTTCTCAAGGCCTGCACACATTAAATAATAAAACATTAGTAATAGTGCATAATTAAAAGAATAAATAGGGAAATATGATAGTAAATGTGGTGATAAATATGCACTTTTACTACCTATCAGTCATGAAGAGTTGTTGACAAACTCACCACCTCTATCACTTCTTATCCGTAAAATCGAAAATCCTTTTTCTTTTCAACCCTTTTTCGAAAAATCTTAAAATGCGAAAAAGTTTGATCTTTATGCTCCAAAAAGAAAACCCAAGTGAAACGAGAGAAATCATCGACTAAAACAAAAACATATCTATTTCCATTTAAGCTTTTAGTTTTAGTTGGTCCAAAAAGATCCATGTGAATCAATCTAATGGCCTAGATGACATGATATCCTTGATTGGTTTGATAGAAGACTTGATTTGGTTTCTCAAGTTGGCACGCACCACAAATGCGGTCTTTTTCAAATTTCAAGTAAGGAATACCCTTCACCAATTCCTTAGAATTTATTCTAGAAGATGATCAAAAGAGGTATGGCCTAATCTTCTATGCCATAACCATGAAATCTCATCAAAAATATTTAAACATTTATAGTGCAATCCAAATTAAGCATATCAATAATATAGATATTATTTTCACGAAATCTAGTGAGAATACATTCATTGGTTTTGCAATCAAAAATTTTGCAAGAAGATTCATCAAAAACAACTTTGAGACCACGATCACACAGTTGACTAATACTAAGTAAATTATGTTTAATCCCATCAACAAGAACTACATTTTCAATTAAAGGAGATGCACCAATCTTAATGTTACCTATACCGATGATGGTGCCCTTGGAGTCATATCCGAAGGTGACGGTGCCACCTTCAACGTACCTCGATAGGGTTGCGAATTGTTGATGCCCATGTCATATGCCTTGAGCAACCACTATCAAGGTACCACCGCTTCTTACGTCTTGAGTCTTGGTGTGTACCTATATCAAATAATTTAAGGCTTGATTTTGGTACCCATATTTTCTTGGTCCTAAAGCGTTAGTGTTTGAACCCCAACAAGATTATTGGTACTATTTTTATGATCATAATAAAATTTAGCTAAATGACCATTTCGGCACAATAAGTACATTTATAAATTCTTCATATTTAAAAAGCATAATGAGCATGTGGTTTATGAACATGTGATTTATGAGCATGGGATGTTTTTGCATGTTTGACATGTGATGTGTTGGCATGATGAACATGCGGAGTTTTAGCATGAGATGTTTTATCATGTTTAGCATGAGGAGTATGCATATGCTTATTGAAAACATTTCTTCTAATTTAGTATTGTTAAAAGCACATTCTTTTAAAACATTTCCCAAATCATTTATTCTAGTTTTTAAACATAGAAAACTCATTTTCATCAATTTTAGGATATTTAGCTTTGCAAGCACTCTATAGGCATCAAAATCTCTTTGTGTTGAAATAAGAGTAGAAGATAATTCATCCTTTTCTTTTGAAGAAATAGCAATTTGATTTTTAAGCATTTCATTTTCCTTTTCAATTTTGAACAATCTTCCTTTTTAGCATCAAAACTTTCTGAAAGTTCAATGAAAGCTTGTAATAACAATTCTTTACTTATTTCACTATCATCATCATGTGGTTCGGTAGTTACCTTAGGTGTGTTTGTCATGAAACACACATTGGCCGTGTTAACTTCATCTTCGGATTCACTTTCGAGTCCCAAGTGGCTTTGTACACCTTCTTTTCAACCGGCTTCTTTTGCTCAAGGAGGAAGATATCTTTTTCTTGAAATCTCGACAATCGGCAATGATGTATTCGGGTTTCCGACAGTTATAGCATATGATCTTTTTCTCCTCCTTCCCTTCCCATCGCCTTCTATAGTTGAGCTTATTCTTATGGTACATTCTTTTTACATTTCTCACAAGAAGAGATAGCTCTTCATCATCTCTTCATCTTCTTCATCATCGTAGTGGTGGAGGTAGACTTGAAAGCTATAGACTTTTTCTTTTGAGGCGCCGCTTCTTCTCTAGCTTTTTTCTCCATCTCATGAGTCTTAAGATTTCCAATAAGACTTATGAGCTCCATCTCGTCTTTGTCATTCAATTCCTTCAAGGTGATAGCTTTGATTTCCCATGATGAAGGGAGAGCACGAATCACCTACGCACCTTTTGGTCATTGCTTATTTCATCACCTAGAGAAGCAAGAGCATTTGTGATTTTAGTAAACTTAGTAATCATATCATCAATAGATTCATTTTCTTGCATTTTAAAACTTTCATATTGGGAACGCAAGAGATCTATTTTAGCTCTCTTGACTTGTGATGTTCCCTCAAGAGTGACCAATAAGTGTTGCCAAATCTCATAGGTGGATTTGCAATGGATAACCCGTGTTAAGTCATCCTCATTCAAAGCTAAAAGTAGGGCATTTTGAGCCTTCGAATTAGCATCAAATTCCTTGAGGTAAGATCGGACCAAGTGTCCTCCTCACCTTCGGGTTACTAAATGGCTTGGTCAAAGACTTAGCAACTAGGCTACCTAGAGATTGTAGAAAAATATTCATCCTAACTTTCCGTATGGGAAAGTTGAGTCCATCAAATTTGGGAGGGGTCTTAATGTTATCGGCCATCTTTACTAGTGTATGAATGAAGATATGAAAATAGTGATTAGCAAATTATAGGATCTCTCTAAGGATGTGAAGCCAAAAACTAGAGTCCTAGCTCTGATACCAATTGAAATCACCTAGAGGGGGGTGAATAGGTGATAATGCTAATCACAAATTTAAAAATGAGATGATGCAACGATCACTCAAAGTAAGATTAGAAGCCGAATGCCCCGTGAGGGGCTCTGAACTCCTTCTTCGTGATTCCTCTAAATAAGAGTTTGAGGTGCGCAATGCAATCTTGTTTAAGAGTATAGATCGATAATATAAGAATGAATGAAAAGCAAGTAAATAGCACAAGTAAACCAATCGCAAACACAGAGATTTGCTTTGAGGTTCGAGCACCCAGCTCTACATCCCCGCCTTCACCAGAAAGATTTTCGATCCACTAGAACTTTCACAAAGGATTACAACCACTAGGGAGTACCCAACTCCTCAATCACACTCCTCTAGTCCAGAGGTAGTGGAGCCGTAAATACAATAATCACTTGGTGATCAAAAGACCACAAACTCTCTTTTGAAAAATTTTTCTTTACAACCCTAGAGAATAATTTATAGGATTGAAGCTCAAGTTTTATAAGTGAAAAATAAAACAAAGTAGAAGAGAGTTTGGATTCAAAAACTTTAGAGAAAAATCAAAGATTTGAGTACAAAAACTGAGAATAAAACTTCTTTCAAGAACACACAAGCTTTGATTTCTTTTGCAAATGTTGTTGTATTTTCTTCAACCCCATCCACCCCTATTTATAGGATATAGGTAGGGATTAAGGGTAAACAATAATTTTGATTAATCAGGAAAGATAAGACCCAAAACCAGCCATAAACCTCGTTTGGAGAATAAAATCACGTTTTAAAACATGTTTAAAAAAACTAGCCGTTTGGCTGTTAATACACTCACGGTCGACCGGCGCCCGTCGATCGGTTTTTAAAATCTTTTGACTGTTGGCAGGCCCCGCTCGACCGCCCGGTCGACCGTCCCAAACAGAGACTTGGGTGTAGTCAGTCGATCGAAGCTCGGTCGCCCGACATGGGGTCCGGTCGACCGCTTCGGTCGACCGGATAACATGGACACATGCACGCACCCAACGGTCAGAACTGCGGTCTACCGCTCGGTCGACCGTTCTGACCTGAAATAGAGCCGGTCGACCGCAACAGGTCAAAACAGATATTTTGGAAAAATGTTTTGAAAATATGTTTATTTTCAATGATTTTTTGCCAAGATTTTGTAAACTACAGTAAATTGAGCTTGCAAATACTGAAATAGGTCTATTGAAATATTTTATACAAGAGACAAAAATAATCTTTTGAAAAATATGTGCAATTTTGTGTTGTGGGGAGAATTTGAGCTTCATCACTATATACTATCCTTAAACAAATTAAAATATAAAAAACTATATATAAAGAAATCTCTGAGCCGCGTTGTACCGAGCTAGAGCCTTCTCTCCTATGAAAGAGTCCTCTTGCGCCATCAACCTATCAATATGCTTTAGCCCATTAACCTTGCAATATGCTTAAAGCCGTCAAGACTTGTACAAACCTGAAATTCATTTTAGATCAACTTATTAGTACCAAATAGCTTTTATATGTTTTATTATCATCAAAACGTATATAAACGGAGAGTGTAACTTTTTGGGCCAACATATTTGACACATGATATCCAACACCAGTACCTGTCATGCTATACTTGACACTTGATACCTGACACTGGTACTTGCCATGCTATATTTGACACATGATATATAACACCGGTACTTGTCATGCTATAGTTGATACATGATATCTGACACCGGTACTTGTCATGCTATATTTGACACATGATACCTGACACCGGTACTTACCATGCTATATTTGACACATGATATATAACACCGGTACTTGACATGCTATAGTTGATACATGATATCTGACATCGGTACTTGCCATGCTATATTGACACATGATACCTGACACCGATATTTGCCATGCTATATTTGACACATGATATATAACACCGATACTTGCCATGCTATATTTGACACCGTACTTGCCATGCTATAGTGATACATGATATCTGACACCGATACTTGCCATGCTATATTTGACACATGATACCTGACACCAATACTTGCCATGCTATATTTGACACATGATACCTGACACCGATACTTGGCATGTATACTTGACACCTGATACCTGATGATTGGTAGTGAAAAGTGCATTTTTATCATCATATTTACCATCACATTTTCATATTTATTCATTTAATTCTGCAATTTATTAATAATTTGTAATTTATTGTGTGCAGGCCTCGAATTATTATTTTAATAATAAATAAAGCTTAAAGAGCCCAAAAGCCCAGATCCAAGCCCATGTTTGAAGCCCAAGTGCAAAAAGTGCAAATATCAATTGTCAAAGTGCAAATATACAAGGGCTAAAGTTGCAAATATCAAAGATGAGGGAAGGATAGAATTCTACCCAACCCTAA
>JAVJIF010027509.1:0-48936 GCA_038442645.1 Agave tequilana
GGTCATTTGCTTCACATGCAAATCTTTATTATGGACTCAATTGTGTTTAGGGAGATGTATGTATACTTCTTATTTTACCAAAACATACATATGTCTTGAAGTATAAATTGTTTTAATGAAATTTAGTTTTGACGATTTTCATGTTTTCATATTTAAAGGAATTTCTATTGAGCGTATTGTCTACCTTTCATGATTATGTTCTTCACATTATATTTTGTACACTCACCCTTCTTATTACTCATGTTTTGTTTTCATGAGTCATATTCATGCTTTATTGACTTTGAGTGTTGGATATCATGTGAGTTTTATGTTTCATGACAATATTTTTGTTTTATTCCTTACTTGAAGGATTTCGTACTAGTTTACAAATTTTTTTTTATAACTAGTTCATATTCTTCACATGGTAGAGTTTCAAACATATCCTATTTTCAAACCTATTTTTGAAAACCCTATCCTTTACGGGCGGTTGGTTGGGCGACCACGCCTTGTATGCTTAACATTGAAAATCTTTTTAAACTTGTGCATGAAATGGGTGGATAGGATTATGAGATATACACTTGATCTTATTATTGTTTCAATGGTATCATTGGATCGTTTCAATTGGTATCAATATTGACATTCTTTTTGTATATTCATATATATGTTTTATATATGTATGCTTACTCTTCATAATAGTATCAATTTCGATGGTATATCTAATTTTCATACATATATATGTTTTATTTGTGCTCAAAGATATCACAAATTTGGGTTATGTCAAAACTTGATTTTTAATGCATATCATATTTCAATTGATTAGTTTTCAATTGGTATCCTAATACAAGCTTATGCATCGTTTTATTTGATATTTCATAAAGGGGGAGAAAATTCGTATTTTTATCTTTCATTGGTATTTTGTTTACCTTTTGATTTTCACTCCCATACTTTATGATGAAAAATTGATTTTATTTGGTATCATATGTTCAAAATGAAAAATACTCACAATTGATATCAAGAAGTTTATTTGTTTACTTTTAATTGGTATCAAGAAAATATTGGTATGCATGATTTCTATTTGTTTATTTACAAAAGGGGGAGAAGTATTTGTTGTTTTTTATTTTATACTTCTCTTATTGTCTTTTGTTTTATTAAGTATTTTTTATTGAGTATCATGTTGGAAGAATATGTCTTATTGTTTACTTGGACCCCTTTGTTGATGATTGACAAAAAGGGGGAGAAGAATTTGAGTTTATATGCATTATGCATGTTTTTATGATATTATTTTTTTTATTGGTATCAAGAGCATGTTTTTGTACTTAAGCTTGTTTTATGCATTGTCATGTTTAATATTCATTGCATATATTATTGTTTATTTTTATGCATGAGTTAAGGGGGAGCTTCTTTGAAGCTTAACTTTAATCCATGCATATATAACTCCATGAGTTTTGTCATCATCAAAAAGGGGGAGATTGTTGGCCCAGAGGCCTTCCACTCTAGTTTTGATGATGATTAACTCATGTAGTTATGTTTACTAATAATCTTGTGATGTTTAGTTTCAGATCTCTAACCAAGATATTAGTAGGTGATTAGCTTCAACAAAGATGTTTGGAAGCTTTCACATGGTGATTCAAGAGCCCGAGCATAAAGATCATATATAGCATTCGTTGGAGTCAAGCTCGGTGGATCACGATTTGGATCGAGTCGGCTTGAAGAAGAGTTCGTCATGAAGACATCGGTACCTAGTAAGTTTTTGTTTAGATTCATTTGTAAAGACTAGATAGTGTGGTATGCTCAAGTTCAACACACACACATTTTTATGTTTTGGATATTGGTTTTCAGGTTTTGTTTTTAACCGATATTGGTTTTCATGAATAGATAGTTTCAAAACAAGTTTACTTGGTTTTATGTATATTAGATTCATTCTATATACATGTATGCTTCATGTCTTAAAAAACTTAGTTTGACATTCCTATTCATGTATTTAGGTTTTGTGTTTTAACAAAACATATTTTTGGAATTAAAGTCAAAAACATGGATATATATATATGTTTCATGTATATTGGACTTAGGTCCATATGCAACATGCTTCAAAGTGTTTAAGTATCATGTTTTTGTATTGGATGAGTTTTGGCAAAACGAATTTTCATTTGAAAAATCCAAGTTTGGAAAAATACAGGTTTTGTTTTTCGGTAAAATTTGTAAGTCACAAAAATGGTTCAAAAGTTTGAAATTTGTGTTGAATTTTTCACACAAGTTTGTATATCACTCTATTATGATAAAACTATTTTTGTGGATTTTTAAGGAATTTATGGGATTTTTTAGAATAATAAAAACCAAGTTTTTCTGTCCCAAACAGCCTTCTGCCAGGCTCTGGCGGTCGGACCCGGACCCAGAGTCGGTCGACGGACCGGTCGACTGACGTGCACAAAAATGTGCACGCGCCTGCCCTTTGAGCCGGTCGACCGAGCGTCGACCGACTGAAAGCAACCACTCTCGGGTTGCTCCGGTCGACCGGGCGGTCGACCGGCCAGAGAGCCGTTGCTCTCTGGTTAAGGGCCCGGTCGACCGGTAGTTGGCAACGGTCAAAATTCGACCGTTGGCCGGTCGACCGGAAGGTCAAATCTGGCCATTTTTGCTGTCAACGGCTAGTTTTTAAAAGAGGCTATAAAAACCCCATTTGAGAGAGGTTTTCTCTAAGAATTTTTGAGCCAAAATTTCTGAGTTTTCTCTAGTGTTTATATAAGTTTTTGAAAAGAGTTTCTTTGTGCTAAAAGATCAATCTTCATTGTTTTAAAAAGTGTTTTGATATTTCAAAGAAAATAGGCTTTTGGAATTGTTTTTTATCTAATAATTCTATATCTTTTGGAGAGTTTCCAAAGTGATTTTCTTTATTAAAACACTTTGTTTTCCACACTTGAGCTCATCATTCTATCCTATCTATAGGATCATTGTGTTTGTGGGAAAAGAAATCGATTTGTGGTCTTTTGATCACCAAGTTGTACCCTTATCATTGCTTGGCTTTGTGCCTTTCCCTCTAAGTGTAAAGAAGGTTGTGCAATTGGGTTGTATCCCTCAAGTTGTGAGGTGATCCTTATTTAGCTTTGTGCTTATCCCTCAAGTTGTGAGGTGATTGTTTTGTTGGCTTGGTGCTTAGCCTCTTGTGAGAGGTTATGGTTGTAAAGAGAAGAGTTGGGTACTCATAGTTATTGTATTGCCCCCAAATCCTCAGTGGAGGTTCCCTGTGTGGGAGTCCTATGTGGACAAGCTAGTGGATTCGAAATCCTTCTGGGTGAAGGCGGGGACGTAGAGCTGGGTGCTCGAACCTCGAAACAAATCTTGTTGTTTGCGTTTGATCCATTGACTCTCTCTACTTTGTGCCTTGCATCATTCTTACTGTCATATCATTATTATATGCTTGTGTTTTTTGTACCTCACTTGTACTTAACCACGAGAGCTTTATATAGCGCCTCAACTCTTATTCAAAGGAATCAAAAGGAGTTAGTCCAGAGCCTTCACCGGGAATTCGGCTACACTCGTTGGTTGTATTAAGTGTTGTTGCAATTAGTTTTTAAATTCCGCATTTAGTTCATTAGATTAGCCTATCACCTATTCACCCCCCTCTAGGTGATTTCACATACAAATGCTCTAATTTCAATTAATAAAAGATTGTGATTATAGTCGCAAGTCTTCTAATAAAAGACAGTGACCATAGTCACAGTCCTCACATAAGACTGCGATCATGAGTCGCAGTCTCATATCAGCATCGCCATCATCAATAGACCCCCGTTTATCAGCATCAAATGCTCCTCAATTTTTTCCAGATCTAAATACCGCATCGATCACAACCTCAAACAAAACTCATCGCAAGCACGAGCAAATGAGATCTACAAAAGGTTGATCCCAAAAAAATTGCCCCTGAGACCCTCGGGAGGGGGTTTCCCTGTCCCCTTCCAACCCCCATGACGACCTGACTACACAGGTCGATCCGCAAATTACTTTGTGTTGGTGTTGGGTTGAGGGGAAAGCACATTGAGGGTAATGGGAAGGGTTGAAAAGAAAATTAAAAAATATAAAGAAGTGGTGGTTGGAAGAATCAATTTATGCTGTCGTAGATGAGGCTGAAGTGAATAAAATTATGAAGCGGAGTTTTGTTCTAATTATGAGGCAAAGAGGTGGTAACAGCGAATTTTTTATAATATTCGTAAATAATACTATAAATAATTACTAGTAAATTTTTTAAAATAAAATTATTATTTTATTACTATTATTTTCTTCGACCTTATTTTATTTATTTTAACCTTTTTTCATTCATCAAAATTAATTACTTATACATAATTTAGCATGAATAAAATAGATCAATTGTATATTAAAAAAACTCTTAACATAAAACTGTAATAAAAGTTAATAATAAAATTTAACCAATAGATAGTTTCAATAAAAAGAACTGAAAACAATTTTGGAATGTAGAACATTCTTTTCTATGTAGTGGAACTAGAAAGTAAAGTAGAACATTTTTGTTTCGATTTCAGCTCCAATCATGACTAACACCAAAAGAAAGTTCCACTTTCAATTCTAATTCAAGCTCCAATTGACTTAACACCTAAAAAATTGATCCCCACAAAATGTTTCAATTCCAATGAAAGTTTCAATTGACCAACCCCACCTAAAGATTTGGGTGATTTGGGATAAAGTTGATCAAGTACAAAAGATTCTAAACACTTCATTCATGTTACTTCAAATTCTTGGGATCCAAAACTATAAAGAAAATATAGTCAGCATCAAGATTTTGAGAACCAACAGATAGGAGTAATAGGACAAGCTAATTCACTGAACAAATTTTACTAAGAAATGCATACTGACATATTTAAAAAATTCTATGTAATCCAGTGACACACATTTGCCACCTTACGTCGCGAGATGCCTTCAATTGAGTCTCATGGTCAGCCTGACCATGAGAGAAATTATGTTGAGCCAATTTATCGGTAGCCTGGTTCTGTGCCGGGACACCTCCTTTTCTCCGGATATTAAGCTTACGTGTTTCTTGGAAAATGTCAGCGGTCCTATTCTCCATAACTGTTAGACCCTTCTGAGAAAATGAAGAAGCAAACAATTAAAAAATTTAAGAGAAAAAAGAACACATTCTGGTATGTGTGAAACGTCTACAGTAGGACACCTGTGAAGCTTTGGAGAAAAAAAACGTACAAAGGTTGTTTTTGAAACCAGCCAGAATGATAACGCAAGAAAATGTTATACAGTCCCCCAAATAGTTTAAAGTGGCATTGACCATACTATAACTTGATCACAAAAAAAATTATAAATATAACACCAATTATATTATATAAACTTCAGCATCAATGATTTCTAACTTACTTCAAGTTTATTTTTTATTGTACCACCAATGTGATTAGGGAAGAAGCTATTGAATCTGGACTTCTCTGAGAGGGTACAGCTTCAGCCTTCCGTAATCCCACAGGTGAACTATAGGAATGTTGAAACTGCAAGTAACAAACCAAATTAAACATAAGCAAGATTTTATTTCTTATTATACTTCAGATAATGCATGAAATGTAGCGATAAATCTAAAGAAAAATGTCAGATGGGCAAATCTATAAGACATAAGAAGACAAAAAAAAAATTTGATGGGACTGCTATAAAGAATTTTATTGAAAGAAGAAAGAGAAACTTTAAAATATATATATATAAAGCTTGAAACTGGTGTTGATGCAATTTTGAACCACCAAGTAAAAACCATCCCCCAAATCAGATAACCACTACAAAGAGGGGAACCGAGAGCCATGTATTGGCCTAGTTGGACTGGAGTGAGTTAAGAAAGTTCCACCCCTGGTACAAAACATTCTTCTTAAAAAACAAAGCATTCCTTTCTCAAAAGACCCCAAAAAAAAACATGTAGAGCTGGAAGTATCAACAACTCGCTTAAGTATACAAGTGGAATTAAGATAAAAAGGCGCTATAGAATTCTCTCAATAAAAAGGAAAAAGATATTGTGGTGCAGATGCTACTATTTAAATAAGGTTGCAGTGTATTGCAAGAATCAAATTATTCTGAATGTCAAATATTGTCATGTAACTAAGACATGTCACGACCATCCGATAAATGACAAATCAAGGAAATGACCATAAAGTGTAAAGCCGTATAGTATAATGTAAATCTTTTTTTTCTCTGAGCAAAGGCCGTAAATTGAGTATGTAATATAAATCTCACCTGTCTACCTGTTGTTGAGTCAAACATCTGTGGCTGCTTCCTACCAGAGTTTTCAAATTTCTGAGATGCATTTTCATCCTCCATAAGTGATTTAGCTTTTCTAGCCAAGACCCCCAAAAACCATATTTTGACTCATTTAAATTTTTCATTGATGTGTACTCAAATGCACCAGAATCCTACATTGGAATCAGTAAAACCATCAGACGATAAAAAGGTAGAAATAAGTGAGCAAGGAAAATGCACAAAACAAAATAGCATATTAACTCATGATTATTGCAAACCTTCAAGAGAAACTAGTGAGTTAAAAACTTTTCTAATTAAGAAACTAACAATACATGTATGGCTCTTAAGAGTTGTTGACTGTTAAATTTGAATGATATTATATTCTTGACCCACAACTGATGGGGACATCACACCAACGCTAGTTATTTTTTTATACCTTAGTCTATTTTTGAGTTTAGCTTTTCTTTTATTATGAAACTTAGTCCCACATCAATTGTGATGGGGAAGTTAATTTTGTAAGAACCATATAAAGAAGCCAACTCAAGAATAAATAGACAATGAATAATTAAAACTTTTCAGTTAAATTCTCTTGAGAGTGCTTTTGAGTTTTGGGTGCGAAGCCCGTGGTGCAAGAGGTGTGAAGCCCGCGTAAGGGGTGCGAAGCCCAAATCTATCCAGTTTTTTTTGAAACCCTAATCCCTCTTTTCTAGTTCTTCAATTAATAACCCTAGTTTTCATTTCTTTAGCTGAAGGTGATTGTGATCCTATCCCATATTACATCAATTGGTATCAGAGCCAAGGTTTCAATACCCTTCAAAATTTTCCCTTTCCAAATTTTTTTCCTGATCCAAATCCCTAGATCCAGTCCCCAAAAAAACTGTAGCTAAATTTACAAAAAAATCACTTCGAAAATCCCTAAAAAACCGTTACAACATTGTTTATCTTCACTTCCCCACCCGATTCCCCTAGCCAAATTTACAGAAATCACTTCGAAAATCCCTATAAAAAACCCATTACAACACTGTTCATCTTCTCTTCCCCGCCCGATTCCCCTAGGCCTAGGTATTCGATGTCGTGCCATCACCTTCCGCCACCCCCCCACTCCCCCCTCACAACCGATGCGGGACTAAGTTTCATAACAAAAGAAAAGGTTAAACTCAAAAATAGACAAAGACATAAAAAAAAATAACTAGCACTAGTGTGATGTCCTCATCATTCCCCCAGGGTGGGAGAGAGTCGACCTTGTCAAGTGAGGACACTTCTCATGAAGCATCTCAATCGGGCCATGCTGGTAGCCGTGACAGTAACACTAATGCATCACATTGAGACCAAGGTGGTAGAGGTGGAATTGGTCTCCGTGTCAGATTGATAAAAGATGATAGCTTGATCAAGGCACCAATAGCAGACTGAGGCACGTCATCCATGATGAAACTGAACTGACTGCATTTGCAGCATAAGTGGCCTGATCTCTTGTGAGCCTAGCTCCTGTAAATATTTCTGCAATGGGTCGTACGCATCAGGCTATCTCAAGAAAAATGATACCCTTATACTTGCCCAAAGGTGGTACTAGCTCCAAAGTAAGCTCCGCTGGAAGATCTACAAGTGTCTCAACAGGGAGCTCTTCAACTTTCATAGGTTGTGGAGAAGTCTCTTCTTACTGTGACATCGACTAGCAATAACTTTTGGCCCTAACTCATCATAAACTTCTGGCTCTGGATTGTCATCAACTTCTGGCTCTGATTCTGTATTGTCAACAGCCTTTATCGCCCTGCTTTCTAACATCTTCACCATGCTAGCGAGATCTCCTTACATTTAGCGACCAAATCGCTGAATTGTGGCTCCTCGAGGTGTGGAGTATACCTAGTATGAAGTTCTTGTAAGATAAGTAATCTCGACAGTCGATATGACTGTCTTCCTACCACCAATAAGCTTTTCCAGCTAGCTTCATTTGGGCGTAATAGTACTTCTGCGCAGGTGTCAAGGAGAAATGCCTGAAGAAATCCTCAAGATGGTTTTTCCCACTTTTAATACCCATCCTGATCATAAAACCCCCAAAAATATGGGAGAGTTGCATATATGTTCCTTTCAATCTCCTTTTCATCCCCATCATTATAAATGTATTTGCCACAAAAGTAAAATCTCATGAATAAAACTCAATGCATAAAGATCAGAGTTACCCAATAAACTTGGTGGCTCGAATTGCACTCAAATTGGGCTGAAGATGTTCCAGAACACTGATTCTCTGCTATTGGAACAGTATTGGAGCCCAATATGAGCTTATGGAGGTCAGATCTACTGCTCAAATGTTATCAAATCTTTGTAGTAGCTTCGGGCTCAGTCACGAACCCAACGCTTCGAACAGAGCTCAAAACGGACTCTGAACGGGCGAGAAACGGACTCCGGACTGGTCGGGGTGGGAGATAAACAGTAATTATTGTTCACACAGAAAGTAATTACTGTTCATCTCCCAACCAGTCCGCAGTCCGTTTCTCGCCCATTCAGAGTCCGTTTTGAGCTCTGTAATTACTGATCACCGCGAACAACAATTACTGTTTACGCTGAACAATAATTACTATCCATCTCCCTTCCCGATCAGTCTGGATTTTGTTTCTCTCCCATTCAGAGTCCGTTTTGAGCTCTATTCGAAGAGTTGGGCTCGTGACTGAGCCCCGGAGCCATTACAAAGATTTCATAGCACTTGAGCAGCAGATCCGACCTCCACGAGCTTGTATTTGGCACCAGTACTGTCCCAGCAGCAGAGAATCAACCTTCTGGCACATCTTCAGCCCAATTTGAGTCCAATTAGAACCACCGAGTTTATTGGATAACCTCTGATCTTTATGCATCGAGTTTTATTCATAGGATTTTATTTTTGTGGCAAATACATTTATACTATGGGATGAAAAAGAGGTTAAAAGAGACATATATGCAACTCTCCCATATTTTTGGGGTTTTTATGATCAAGATGGGTATGAAAGTAGGAAAACCATCTTGAGAATTTTTTCAGATATTTCTATTTAACACCTGCGCAGAAGTGTCATTACGCCCAAATGAAGCTAGATGGAGAAGCTTATTGGTAGTGGGACAGTCATATCGACTATAGAGATTGGCTTATCTTACAAGAACTTCTTCATACTCGGTTATGCTCCACACTTCGATGGGCCACAATTCAGCGATTTGGTAGCTGAATGCAAGGAGATCCTCGTTGGCATAGTGAAGATGCTAGAAAGCAAGACGTAAAGGTTGTTGACGAGATACAGAATCGCCGAAAGTTGATGACAATCCAAACCAGAGTCAAAAGTTTATGATAAGCCAGAACCCGATGTTATTTTTGAGTTGGTGTCACAACAAGAAGAGACTTCCCCACAACCTATGAAAGTTGAAGAGCTCCCTATTGAGACACTTGTACATCTTCCAGCGGAACCTACTTTAGAGCTGGTACCACCTTTGACAGGTACGAGGGTATCATTTTTCTTGAGATAACCTGATGCGTACGACCCATTGCAGATATGTTTACAGGAACTAGGCTCATAGGAGATCAGGCCACTTATGGTGTAAAGTGCAGTCAGTTCAATTTTCATCATGGATGACGGCCTCAGTCTGCTATTGGTGTCTTGATCAAGCTGTCATCTTTTATTGATCCGACACGGAAACCAGTTCCACCTCCACCACATTGCTCTCAATGCGATGCATTAGTGCAATTGTCACGGCCACCACTATGGCCCAATTGAGATGCTTCATGAGAGATGTCCTCACTCGACATGGTCAACTCTCCCACCCCGGGGAAATGATGGGGACATCACACCATGCTAGTTATTTTTTATGTCTTAGTCTATTTTTGAATTTAGCCTTTTCTTTTATTATGAAACTTAGTCTCACATCGGTTGTGATGTGAAAGTTCACTTTGTAAGAGCCTATATAAAGAGGCTCAACTCAATGAATAAATAGACAATGAATAATTAAAACTTTTTCAGTTAAATTCTCTTGAGAATGCTCATGAGTTTTGGATGTGAAGCTCGTGGTGCAAGGGGTGTGAAGCTCACGTAAGGGGTGCGTAGCCCAAATCTATCCAGTTCTTTTCTAAACCCCAATCCCTCTTTACTAGATCTTCAATTCAAAACCCTATTTTTCATTTCTTTAGCTGAAGGTGAGTGCGATCCTATCCCATGTTACATCAATTGGTATCAGAGCTAAGATTTCAATCCCCTTCAAAATTTTCCCTTTCTAATTTTTACCATGTTCCAAATCCTTAGATCCAGTTCCCAAAAAAACTGTAGCCAGATTTTAAAAAATCACTTCAAAAATCCCAAAAAAAATGTTACAACACTGTTCATCTTCTCTTCCCCACCCGATTCCCCTAGCCAAATTTACAAAAAACACTTCGAAAATCCCTTAAAAAACCTGTTACAACATTATTCATCTTCTCTTTCCCACCCGATTCCCCTAGGCCTAGGTCTTCGCCACTGCGCCATCACCTTCCGCCACACTCCCCGCTTGCCCATCACAGTCGATGTTGGACTAAGTTTCATAATAAAAGAAAAAGCTAAACTCAAAATAGACTAAGACATAAAAAAAATAACTAGCACAGGTGTGATGTCCCCATCATTTCCCCCAGGGTGAGAGAGACAGTCGACCTTGTACACCTCTCATGAAGCATCTCAATCGGGTCTTGGTGGTGGTCGTGACAGTAGCACTAATGCATCACATTGAGACCAAGGTGGTGGAGATGAAATTGGTCTCCGTATCCGATCCATAAAAGATGACAGCTTGATCAAGGCACCAATAGCAGACTGAGGCACGTCATCCATAATGAAAACTGATCTGACTGCACTTTACACCATAAGTGGCCTGATCTCTTGTGAGCCTAGCTCATGTAAATATTTCTGCAATGAGTCGTATGCATCAGGCGATATCAAGAAAAATGAACCCTCATACCTGCCAAAGGTGATACTAGCTCTAAAGTAGGTTCCGCTGGAAGATCTACAAGTGTCTCAATAGGAAGCACTTCAACTTTCATAGACTGTGGGAAGTCTCTTCTTACTGTGACACCAACTAGCAATAACTTCTGGCCCTGGCTTTGGATTGTCATTAACTTCTGGCTCTGATTCTGTATTGTCAAGAGCCTTTACTGCCCTACTTTCTAGCATCTTCACCATGCCAGCGAAGATCTCCTTGCATTCAGCGACCAGATCGCTAAATTATGGCCCCTCGAGGTGTGGAGCATATCGAGTATGAAGTTCTTATAAGAGAAGCCAATCTCGACAGTCGATATGATTATCTTCCCACCACCAATAAGCTTATTCAGCTAACTTCATTTAGGCGTAATGACACTTCTGCGCAGGTGTCAAGGAGAAATACCTGAAGAAATCCTCAAGATGGTTTTCTCACTTTTCATACCCATCCTGATCATAAAAACCCCAAAAATATGGGAGAGCTGCATACATGTCCCTTTCAATCTCCTTTTCATCCCCATCATTATAAATGTATTTGCCACAAAAGTAAAATCCCATGAATAAACTTAATGGATAAAGATAAGAGGTTACCCAATAAACTCGGTGGCTCGAATTGGACTCAATTTGGGTTCAAGATGTGCAAGATGTGCCAGAACACTGATTCTTTGTTGATGGGACAGTATTGGTGCAAAATACGAGCTCGTGGAGGTAGGATCTGTTGCTCAAATGCTATCAAATCTTTGTAGTGGCTCCGTCACGAACCCAACACTTTGGAATAGAGCTCAAAACGGACTCCGAACGGGCAAGAAACGGACTCCGAACTAGTCGGGGGTGGGAGACAGTAATTACTGCTCACGGTGAACAGTAAATGATGTTATCTCCTACCCCCGACCAGTCCGAAGTCCTTTCGCCTGTTCAGAGTCTGTTTTGAACTCTGTAATTACTATTCACCACAAACAACAATTACTGTTCACGGTGAACAGTAATTGCTATTCATCTCCTTCTCCGACCAGTCCGGATTCCGTTTCTTGGCCGTTCGAAGTCCATTTTGAGCTATGTTTGAAGCGTTGGGTACGTGACTGAGCCTCGGAGCCACTACAAAGATTTCATAGCACTTGAGTAGCAGATCCTACCTCCACAAGCTCGTATTTGGCACCAGTACTGTCCCAACAGCAGAGAATCAGCGTTCTGTCACATCTTCAGCCCAATTTGAGTCCAATTCGAACCACCGAGTTTATTTGGTAACATCTGATCTTTATGCATGAGTTTTATTCATGGGATATTACTTTTGTGGCAAATACATTTGTACTGATAGGGATGAAAATGAGGTTGAAAGGGACATGTATGCAGCTCTCCCATATTTTCGGATTTTTGTGATCAGGATGGGTATGAAAGTGGAAAAACCATCTTGAGGATTTCTTCAAATGTTTCTCCTTGACACCTGCGCAGAAGTGCCATTACGCCCAAATGAAGCTAGCTAGAGAAGTTTATTGGTGGTGAGAAGACAGTCAAGAAGACAATCATATCAACTGTCGAGATTGGCTTATCTTAAAAGAACTTCATACTCGGTATGCTCCACTCCTCGAAGAGCCACAATTCAGCAATTTGGTCATTGAATGCAAGGAGATCCTCGCTGGCATAATGAAGATGTTAGAAAGCAGGGCGATAAAGGCTGTTGAAAATACAGAATCAGAGGAAGGAATTGATGACAATCTAGAACTAGAGCCAAAAGTTTATGATAAGCCAGAGCCAGGGCCAGAAGTTATTGCCGAGTTGATATCACAGCAAGAAGAGACTTCCCCACCGCCTATGAAAGTTGAAGCGCTCCATGTTAAGACACTTGTAGACTTCCAGCGAAGCCTACTTTGGAGCTACTACCACCTTTGGCAGGTATGAGGGTATCATTTATCTTGAGATCGCCTGATGCGTACAATCCATTGCAGATATGTTTATAGGAGCTAGGCTCACAGGAGATCAGGCCACTTATGGTGCAAAGTGCAGTCAGTTCAGTTTCATCATGGATGATGTGCCTCAGTCTGCTATGGTGCCTTGATCAAGCTGTCATCTTCCATCGATCCGACGGAGACTAGTTCCACCTCCACCACCTTGGTCTCAATGTGATGCATTAGTGCTACTGTCACGGCCACCACCGTAGCCCGATTGAGATGCTTCATGAGAGGTGTCCTCACTCGATAAGGTCAACTCTCTCCCACCCGGGGGAAATGATGGGGACATCACACCATTGCTACTTATTTTTTTATGCATTAGTCTATTTTTTAGTTAGCCTTTTCTTTTATTATGAAACTTAGTCCCACATCGGTTGTGATGGGAAGTTCACTTTGTAAGAGCCTATATAAAGAAGCTCAACTCAATGAATAAGTAGAATGAATAATTAAAACTTTTTCAGTTAAATTCTCTTGAGAGTGCTCTCGAGTTTTGAGTGTGAAGCCCGTGGTGCAAGGGGTGTGATGCCCGCGTAAAGGGTGTGAAGCCCAAATCTATCCAGTCTATCCCTCTTTTCTAGTTCTTCATTTCAAAACCCAAGTTTTCATTTCTTTAGTTGAAGGTGATTGCGATCATATCCCATGTTAAATCACCAACCCACCTGCTTAAACTTTAGGTAAAGTGGTTTCTGAGAGGAAACAAGACTTCCCCGTAAAGTGGTTTCTGAGTGGAAATAAGTTTGCAAGGTAAAAGCAAAAAACAGTATATCATATCAAGTTACCATCTGAAGAAAGTAATAAATTCATAACTAGTTGAAAAACCAATGATAGGTGTAAGAATCTTTGAGCTGTTTTGTTAACTTTGCCTGATATAGATTGTTGGCCCACTCCATAAGCTCAAGTTTTTTTAGAAAAATGACCTTTGACATGGTATTTAAGCAAGAAGTTTCAAGAGGTCTTGGGTTCAAACCTCATCATTGTCAATGTACAATATTTTATTTACACCCATTTACTCTTAAGTGTTTATGGTGGTGTCCTCTCCGCATGGCCCAAAAGCCCACGAGGAGTAAGTTTACTTGATAACATCATTACCCCCACAACCATTCACCTTATGGGCAAAGGGTTATGGAAGACTTTGAAATCTAACTCTTCGACACATGTCACACTTATCAGAAAACATAGTTTAAAAATTCAGTAGGAGAACTCCAGTATCGTAACAGAATGCAGACACCCAAAAGGAGAACCTGTCTCCATGTGTGATAGTTTCTCAGACAAATTAATTCTCCCGATGCTGCATCATGTCAAACTCCTTGTATGCAGTGCAATAAAGAAGCGGGTGATAGGGTCACACGAGAGAGAGAGAGAGAGAGAGAGAGAGAGAGAGAGAGAGAGAGAGAGAGAGACACAGACACAAGTCTCGCTCATTGGTGCTGCCCTTGGTCATGCCATCAATAGCCATCTCCGCTTAACGTTTGGGTGCCCAAGACAATGAAGAGAGAGAAAAAAGGGAGATGGATGGTAAGGAAGGAGATGTGTTTTATTAGCCACTTGAACTTGACCCAACCTCATGCACATTAACTTAAAATGGAGATCGGCTGGGTCAGCTTCTAATGGGCTCAATAAGACCCACCATTAATTTGACCTTTTCCATTATTTTTTCACTGCCTCACTGATTCATTAGGGCGCCATCTTTAGTGCAGCAACAAACGATGACAGCAGCTCTGACAGAAATAGCAAGTGAATAAGCGGAGACTTGTCAGCAATATTTCTCGTCATTTTCTTGTCTCCTCACTGCATGTTTTTTTCTTTTATACACAGCTGAGGCCGTTAATTTGGCTGCCAACACGAACCATTGTGGCTGCACCGTCTAAGTGGGCACCTTGGCCTCCCATAAGAATGCATGTATCATTTGTGAAAAAACCAGACAAGGAAATCAGTGATCAAAGCAGCAATCCTCAACACAGTGGTCCTTGCACTTTTGTCCTAAAATCCATTTGAAAAGTGGATGAAGAAGGTAAACATCAGCCTCATTTCAAAATTGGTTTTAGGCAGGTACCAGGTTTTGTACTGCCTTGCGCAAGTCAAGCATCCAAAATTGCGGTACTACTTTATATCACTTACACCCCAAATTTTTGTTATAAGCACTACCTTGGAAATCCCAGTATTCTCATAATCATTTTATGATGCATGCTATAACCATTTGGAGTTACACCTCATAGGCATAGATCTCTATGCCAAAAAGGGTACAAAATTAATGAGCCACATAATTACAGACGACCTATGGGCATGGTACAGGAATCATGCGTGCATTGCTATAAAAAAAAGAGAAAAGCAAGCGAAGTGGCCATCTAGGCTGGGTGCTTAAGTGACTGCTTAAGGGCCTAGGCAGCTACTCAAGCAGCGAAACCTCTTTCATTTCCATTGAGCCACATGAGTTTTAACTTTTATTCAGTGTTTAATAATCATTTAATTTTAGTTGTTACGTGTTTCGTTCTCTTTTAAGTTTTAAGCAAGTAGATTCAATATTTTAAAGGTGTAACATCTTATAGATGTCATCCTGTGAGTAGTTAGTACTAGTACAATTGGAGGCCTTAAGAGGCCAGTTAACTGTAGTGTCATTTATAACCGTTAATATAAAAAATTGAGAAAACAGATAAAACAGTTCCTATAGGAAAAAAATTGAAAAAAAAAAAAGAATAAATTGAGAGAGAGAGAGAGAGAGAGAGAGAGAGAGAGAGTAAACAAAAGAAAGTAACATATAGACACAGAATTGGGAGCAAAACACAATTATAAAGAAAACTGAGAAAATATGTAGGAAATAAAAATAAAAAAGCAAAAACAAAGAAAAAAAAAGAATGAACAAATGAGGATTGGAATGAGGAAAAAAGTAAACAAAGTTAAAAAACCACCAAAAAAAGGAAGGAAAAATCATAGTATGGCTGGAGTTCTGTCAGTCGTTGGAGTTCAATCCACTAGGTTTTATAGTGTGTGGTCCACAAATTCTACACTGTTTAATAAGTATGATGTAATCTTGTCAACCCCACAATTCACACTTCTTCTCTTTTTACCTACATTGGCTCTCAAAAACAAAGTAGGCAAGAGAAAAAAGCTGTATCTTTTCGACTTTCTACCTACATTCACTCTCAACAATAAAGAGGCAAGACGAGTCGGTATTTTACTAGTATGCAATGTTACTTGGACGCATGACATGGGTGTTAAGTGTCCAGGTGTCCTAAAGTGTCTGTCACAGGAACCCTCTAAAATCTGATACAAAGATTGGCAGGTTTTTGTATATTACATGCAATGTACATGTATTTAGAGAGAAATCAAATAAAGAAATGGGCCAGAGTTCAACAAAATAATGTTTGATTTAGTCTAATGCAATCTAGTGTAAATATCTTTCATATAGAAGGTCCAAGATTGCAACACAGTAGTAATATGGTCACAGTTATTAGTACTTAAAGTGTCCTTGGAGTGTCAAGAAGTGCCGGGCTTGCTGCACATGAAAAAAAAAATTCTAAAAATTGAAGTGTCCTGCTGTGATGTGAAACGGGAACGACCCTATAATGTGGTTAATCAATGATAAGCTTGAATACCGCAACATTTTACCAAAATTTATGAGCTTCGGTAGGAAAAAAAATTAAACCTAACAATGTAACAATATGGTTTAACAATAATTTGCATTTGTAGCATGGACCAATCTAGTCTTTAGAAATTCAAACACAATAAAGTTAACTGAACAGTCCTAATCACAATGTCAAGACCAGTAAATAACAAGCACAATCAGAATCTCACTCTCACAAATATTTAGCGGACAACAGATGAAGATAATAACAATTTAGATTAATAAATTATAGTGTAGTCCAATAATAACCCAACTGCTGAAAATAAAAATGTTACCTATTGAGAAGCTCGTTCTCAGGTATCCGCTCCGCACTGTTGATGTTGTCAGTTTAAGAAAAAGTTGACTCGCTGTTTTGATGACTTGAAATTGTTGATGTTGTAAATGTGATGTGATTTGTTGCTGAAGTGGCTTTTGCTTTGTTGTTGCAGCAACGGTGACGACGAAGGCAGCGAAGCCTCTGTTGGAAATGGCGACGACAACACACGGAGAACGACATGGTACTTGCATGGATGAATGATGTCGGTGTCGCAGTTGAGAGGAAAGGGCAGTCGGAGAGGGAAGAGCTCACTGTCGACGCTACAAAGGGAGGGAAGGAGGCGGCAGGAAGGTTTGTTGTTGGTTGCGTGATGATGAAGAGGATGAAGATGCTACTGCTTCTGTTGTTGACGTCGAAGAGATAGGAATTGCATTCGTCGATCTGCGCTTGAAAGCGTGGACAGGGAGGAGGTGTGATGTCGAGTGAAGATGGGGATGGCGAGGTTGTGGGTCTGGTTGGCGTGAGGTTTGAAGTGGGGACCTACAGGCGGACTTCAAGCCTCATGGTCGGACTAGAGATCCGGGGAGGAGGCGTGGTGCTCCTGATGCTCGCGGCTGAAGGCCGTTGGAGTTGTTGACGAGGAGATGGCGCAATTGATGAAAAGGCTGGGTGGGTGTCGATGAATGGAGTTGGGTTCTTTGTTGGGTGCGTTTGCAGGTACAGGAAAAGAGAAGAGAAGATAGATGTGGGGTCCACGTGAGGAGGAAGAGGAGAAGGCTGAGATTTTCTCTCTGTTCTTTTTTTTGTATTTTGTCTTTTTTTTTGCTGAGCTGTGGATTTAGGCTGAGATTTTGTAATTTAAGTGGGCTTGAATTTTGAGATAAGAGATAGAACTTTGAAATATTGGGAAATTTTGAGAGGGTAT
The DNA here is from genome assembly GCA_038442645.1 of Agave tequilana. Classification (NCBI taxonomy): domain Eukaryota; kingdom Viridiplantae; phylum Streptophyta; class Magnoliopsida; order Asparagales; family Asparagaceae; genus Agave; species Agave tequilana. Next base: position 17,906 of record JAVJIF010027509.1, read on the forward strand.
AATTGGATTATGCCTTCACACTCAAAATTCGGCAAAATCGAGTTTCACACTCGAACTCAAAGAGATTTTCATTTCGAAAATAACTCATGACATTAATCAAACTTCATTCTTTTACAACTTATTGGACTCTTGCCTTTGTAGGCTTACAGAACTGAGGATTTTCTTCACAAAGTCGATGTGGAACTTAAAAAAAAGAAACACAAAGCTAAAAACAAAGAAAACATATTCAATTCAAATAAATAAAAATACAGACTCCGATCAACAAAAACGAATAAACTCGTGGCGCCTCTACTGTCGTCGGATGTCCACATCATTCTCCCCAGGTGAGAGAAAATTCGACTGCGTTAAGTTGTAGAAAGCTCTCCTCGTGCTCTAACACATCTGTGTCTACCCGCTGCAACTCACCACTCAATAAATAATATTCATTTTCAACTATCAGATATCATTAAAAAACCAGATAAGCTAATTATCTAAAATTTTGTCACATTTCACTATTGTATCAGGATGAATATCTGGGAGTAAACTCAATGTGGGGACTCTCAGAAAAATGGCTCAGGAAAGCTTACAACTAGTGAGTTGTTAAGGCTAAGATCCAATACTTGTAATTTACTGAATACCCAACATTGAAAATAAGACTAATTTCAAAATCTGTAAAAGATATATAACATGAGCATTGCAATTTGAATTCTACAAGATTTTGAAAAATCCAACACTACAACATGCAAATCATTAACAGTCCCCGGGGAAACAGTTTCGGATGAATTCGAACCATCTTAAGTTATCAACACTAAAAGTTCTAAACAACTTCCTGACGCAGGTTCATAGATTACAGTTAGCGTTGTTTTTTTCAAATATATCACTGATTTTCAATTTGTAGAGCGTGCATGTGTGTGGAAAATATGATGCAGACTCAAAATACTCTATAATGAACAATAGTAGTGCCTAATATGTACTAAAAGGGTCACTTGACTCCCTAGTAGCTAGAAAAACTTTTAGGCACTTGGTTCAGCAGGTCAACAATACTCACAACCTCTATCAAAAAGAATGATTAGGGTTATCATTGTAAATATCCATGGAAGCTTACCTGTTACACTCGTAACGATGACCAGAGATATCCTAACAGGTAAAATTTAATGGAACACACCTTTTGTTTAACCATGATGGAGAAAAATATTGATAAGTTATAGTGTCTGATTCTCCTATAACAACATTCATTGAGTCTTCAAACATGGATTGACCATAGATGGTAACATCCTTAATCTGACCCACGTTCCTAGTGATTTCGCACCAGAACTTGTCTTCGTAAGTATGAGTGTCTACTGGGACAAGGCACTACTGGTTGATTTCTAGCGGTGACTCGTCAGCTTGTTGTTCAAGTTCAGTATGCTTGATAGGCTCTATCTTATGGCATGGCAAGTTGGGTAGACTAGCTCTTGGGACTAAATCAGTGGGCGTGTTGGATGACAGTGGAGAACTTCGATTTTGGACCTAACACATGCCACAAGGGGAAGGGGATGGTGTCGACAATAGAGGAAGGAAACATATAACAATAGGGGTCGACAGTAAAAGAGGCAGAGAAGGTGGTGTCGGCAATAGAGCCGGGGAGGGAAAAGGCGGATCACAGTTGCGGAAGCAACAAAAAGGAGACTAGCAGTGGCAGCTGGGGAAACAACGCTAAACTCCTTAATCATAGGGAGTGACTTTCAGGGAGATAGTGCTATCAGGCTTAGGGCTTCAATGGAAACTCTTGTTAACGATGGTAATCTTACTTGGGGTTGGACAGTTGGCAGCAACATGCCCATAACATTAACAGTTGTAACACTTAATTATAGGACTAAGCGTGAAAAAGTCACATTCGGTGTTATTGCCCTTAGCGTTACTTTCAGCACTTTTATCGTTGGTGTCCACCTTCTATGTTGGTCTCTGTATATGAACTTGTTTTGAATACTGACAGGAAATCGACTTGAATGTTGGGGCTTGGTGATTATGACTCCTAAATACATGACTCAACTTGAGATCATCTAAGTCTTGGACTAAAGCGTAAGCCCTATTAAGATCAGTGATTTCACGTTTACGAAGCTTAATTTCTAGATCTATTAGCAATCTAACACAAAATTGGGAAAAGACTTGGACGTCACTCCATTTGCCTAGGATATTATAACGATTGAGAACAATGTTCTAAAAAGCGTTTTTAGTACTCGCGCGGTTCGGAAGCGCATAACACTTAAACATTTAAATGACGATTAAACAAATTACGCGTTTTATTAATATTTTAATATATAATAATATTATAATAGTTAAACATGCAAATATGAATGTTATAAAGTCTCAAAAAAACCTTATCAAACTTCACAAGAACAGTTGATAGTAGCATGAAAAATTTAAGAGGACTTATCTTTTTGCTCGTCACGTGATGGAAATAATGAATCATTGAGCGACACGTACATGACCCCAAAAATCTACAAATGGAAAAATAAGAGAAGCAATTAGACTATTAATCTATCAAAGTTCAAATATCCAAATTACTAAAAAATGTAAAACTTGATATAATTGAATATTTTGAATCTACTAATTGAAATTTTGTTTTTCTACGGATTTCAGCAAGGAAAAAACCAACTAAATTTCATCTGGTGCTACACGTGCAAAAAAATGTGAACAAACGCAAATTTATAAATGTGAGAAGTGTGAACAGGTGCAATTATACATGTATAAAGTGGGCGGCCTCATTGTAAGAACCCATGCCTAACCTCTGCACAATTCTCATATGTAATTGTAATCAAAATTCCAAAAATTTAAATTAAATCTCTCCCCAATCTAGCAAATCCAACATGAATAAAAATTGGGCAAGTCCAACAGGCAGACGCACAAATCCAACAAGAGAGACAGGGATAACATCATGCAGATGCACAATTCCAACAAGAATAAAAATTGAAAAGAAAAAGAAAAACCAATGAACGAGAGACAATCAAAATTTTAAGCAAAAACAAAATCAAAATCACTTCAATTTAAAGAAATTGAAGATAAAAAGAAAATTGAAAAAAAATTACCTGAGTGAATCGGGGAGAGAGTCGGTGAGAGAGTTCGTCTGTGAGAGAGGGTTCGTCGATTTCAATTCAGTAGGATTTCAACTAAATAAAGTAAAAAAATCAATTCAATTAAAAAAATTGAAGATAAAAAGAATCAAAAATTGAAAAAAAATTTATCGGCGTTGATCGGAGAGAGAGTTCATCTGTGAGAAAGAGTTCATCGATTTCAATTCAATCGGATTTCACCTGAATAAAGAAAAAATTAAATTCAATTAAAAAGAAATTGAAGATAAAAAGAATCAAAAATTGAAAAAAAAATTACCTGCGTCGATCGAGGGAGAGAGTCGGTCAGAGAGAGTACGTCGGTGTGAGAGAGTTCGTCGCAGTCGTTGTCGAACGCCACCGAGAGAACGAAGCAGCGACAGGAGAGAGTCGAAGGCTGACTGAGGGTGAAAATGCCCTAAAATCTGACTTTATATCGTAAGGGTGAAACGGGTTAGGTTTCGAGTTTTCAACCCAAAATCAAATAACCCATTACACGTTATCTGGCGAAAAACGCGTTTACTCGCCACATAAACGATTTATGCACCTGTCGACTGGGTGCTTTCAACAAACAGTGGGCGTTCCCTGGCGAAAATGCTCAATCAGCCGATTAAAACATTTTTTAGAACATTGATTGAGAAACTCATCAAATTCGTTAACATATTCCTTGACCGATTTGTTGCCTTGGAAATTTTTGCGCCATCTGTCAAAAAAATGTTTGTAGTAATGTCGTAGCACGTATTTACCATTAAGTTTGTCCTTCATATAAGACCAAACGTCTATTGGTTCTTGGCCACGGAGTACTCGCTTTTTCAACACATCGATCCAGTACTGGCTCGCTCGTCCAATCAATTTTGTGACAGCGAACCAAACTGTTTCATTTCAGAAAGCGAATACCGGGTGAAGTATCGATTCATGCTGTGTAGCCAATCTAGAAAGATTTGGGGATCACTTAACTGGCCAGAGTAGTCCAACTGACCTTCAAAGGTTGGGACATTAATAGTGAAGATGTGGGACTTCCTATATGCCATTTTTTTAAATTATTACTTTTTTAAAGAAAACAAAACAAAATTTCCTAACAAAAAAAAAATTCAAAATTTTCTAGACCTAATGCAAGTTCCTACCTAAACCATGCTCAGATACCAAATTGATGTGAAGCGAAGACCCTATAGTGTGGTTAATCATTGATAAGCTTGAATACCGCAACGTTTCTCCAAAATTTATGATCTTCAGTAGGAAAATACTTAAAACTAACAATGTAACAAGATGTGTTTAACAATCATTTGCAATTATAGTATAAACCAATCTAGTCTCTAGAAATTCAAACACAATAATCAGTTAACTGAACAGTCCTAATCACAATGTCAAGACCAGTAAATAACAAGCACAATCAGAATCTCACACTCACAAATATTTAGTGAACAACAAATCAAGATAACAATTTAGATAATAAATTATAGTGTAGTCCAATAATAACCCAACTGCTGAAAATAAAAATATTACCTACTGAGAAGCTCGTTCCCGAGTATCCGCACTGTAGATCTTGTTAGTTTAAGAATGAGTTGACTCATTGTTTTGTTGACTTGAAATTGTTGATGTTGTAAATGTGATGTTGTGATTCGTTGTTGAAGTGGCTCTTGCTTTGTTGTTGCAGCAACGGTGACGACGAAGGCAGCGCAGCCTCTGTTGGAAATGGCAACAAGAACACAAGGAGAAGGACGCGGTGTTCGCATGGATGAACGATGTCGGTGTCACAGTTGAGAGGAGAGGGCGGTCGGAGAGGGAAGAGCTCGCTGTCGGCGCTGTAGAGGGAGGGAAGGAGGCGGCAGAGAGGTTTGTTGTTGGCTGCGTGATGATGAAGAGGATGAAAATGCTACTGCTTCTGCGGATGACGTCGAAGAAATAAGAATTGCAGTCGTCGATCTGCGCTTGAGAGCGTGGATAGAGAGGGTGTGATGCCGAGTGAAGATGGGGATGGCGAGGTTGTGGGTCTGGTTGGCGTGAGGTTTGAAGAGGGGATCTGTAGGTGGAGGACTTCATGGTCGGACTAGAGATCCAGGGAGGCGTAGTGCTCCTGATGTTGGTGGCCGAATGCTGTTGGAGTTGTTGACGACGAGATGGCGCGATTGATGAAGAGGGTGGTTGGCTGTCAATGAATGGAGTTGGGTTCTTTGTTGGGTGCGTTTGCAGGTAAAGAAAAAGAGAGAAGAAACGTGTGGGGTCCACGTGAGGATTAAGGGGAGAAGGATGGGATTTTCTCTCTATTCTCCTTTTTTTGTATTTTGTCTTTTTCTTTGGTGAGTTGTGGATTTAAGCTGAGATTTTGTCATTTAAGTGGGATTGGATTTTGAGATAAGAGATAGAACTTTGAGATATGGGAAAATTTTGAGAGAGGGGATAAGGGGATAATTGGATTATGGCTTCACACTCAAAATCCGAGAGAATCGGGTTTCACACTCGAACTCATAGAAATTTTCATTTTGAAAATAACTCATTTCATTAATCAACCTTCATTCCTTTACAACTTATTGGACTCTTGTCTTTGTAGTCTTACAGAACTGAGGATTTTCTCTAAATAGTCAATATGGGACTAAAAAAGAGAAACACAAAGGTAAAAACAAAGAAACAAACATATTCAACTTAAATAAATAAAACACAGACTCCAGTCAACAAAAATAAATAAACTCGTGGCACCTCTAGTGTCGTCAGATGTCCGCATCACACTGGTTGAGTAGTAAGACAAATATTTCTTGCAAAAGCTTGTCTCTTTATCGTATAGAAAAAGTGGAAAACTGAAGAAAACTTTTTCCCCCCAAATTTATCTGCTCTCTCTTAGTCCCATTTTCGAGCAGAGTAACAAAATAACAAATTGCCTTCACAGGAACTTAGTTGTTCAAATAAGAGAAGTAATTCAATCTTGACCAAGTCCTTTCCATCATTTGAGGAAAAACCAAACTTCTGATCATCCAACAGTGACAATTTGCCAAGTCTAATCCAACAATTTCCAAATCAAAAATATGACAGAATGAAACAAGAGAACCCTATTATAACACTGTTCAATTCAAGTACCAAAATAGCAATAGATGATTAGGATAAAGACACAATTTCAAGAAGATGAACTCTCACTTACCCGAGCAGATGGACTCGGCCAACTTGAGGGCTCCTTGTAAGGGGAAGCCATCGCGGACTCGCCATAAGCGGACGAGATAGAAGAGTCCCGGTGGGCCGACGACGCCCGGATCGCCTGGGCGGCGAGCGACGGTGGCTCCCCGGGTTCCGCCGGAGACGGAGGTCCTTGATTGGATCTGAAGTCTCCAAAGGTTGAGGATGTAGGGTTTACCTGTCTTCTTCGGTACGCCATCGGCCCCCACGCGCGAGCGCGAGGGATCAGGGTTTTGGTATCGCAGGCGATGTCTTTCTTTTTCTTTCGGATCGGTCGAGTGATTTGATTTGATTTGATTTGGGGAGGGGAGGGGGAGAGAGAGAGAGAGAGAGAGAGACTCCAATCGCTTTAAGTTCTTAGTTTTTGAGGGAAAGAGAGAGAATCGACTTTTGATTCTCAAGGACGGACGGAAGGGGGGTTTGTTTTTTTAACTATTGTTTACAATCTGTTTCATGGATGTTATATGCTGGTGATGGGAGCGGATATTTTCACCTCGAGAATGATGAATGCACCTCAAAAATTATTACAAGTGTCCTATTATTATTTTTTTTTACAATTTTATCCTAGATGAAAACTTCAAAATGTTCTTTTCTTCTTCCTCCTCTTCTTTCCTCCCCGGCCTTCCCTCCTCCCCCTACCCAGCCTCCCCCGCTCCCCTTCCCCTCCCCTCCCCGGCCCCCCTCCCCCTCCCCAAAAGATTGGTCGAACAGCTGTGAGAGAGATCGTTTGGGGGGGGGGGGGGGGGAGATCGGGAGGGGGTCGCCGGAAGGGGGAGGAAGGGAGGAGGATGAGGGGTGGAAAGAGGAGGAGGAGGAAGAAGAAAGGGGGAATGGGGTAGGAATGGGGGTCGTCGCCGGAAAGAGAGGGGGTTCATCGGTCGGGGGAGGAGATGGTCGTCGGTGAGAGGGAGGCTGGGGTTGCCAACATTGGAGGGAGAGGAGGAGGAGAAGAAGGGTTTTGGCCATTTTTTGATTTTGAGTGGGGTGTCTTTATCATAAAATGGGGTGCCTTAATCCTGGGGTGCTTTCATCATTCTTTGGGGTGAAAATATCTGCTCCCGCTGGTGTTGAATATATATATATATATATATATATATATATATATATATATAGGTTGGGGACACTTCTTGCATTGCTCCTACCTATATTATAAGCTCTAAAAAACTAATATGAAAATCTCATGGCATGTTATTAAAATTAATATATCAATGTTGGCGGTGAAAAATCGACCGATGGTGGTCTTCATCAACGATGAGAGAGAGAAGGACGGAGGGGAAGGGGGAGAGAGAGCGAGAAAAAAAAAGAGAGGAGGGGAAAGGAGAGGGGAGTTGTTGCGAGTAGAGAAGGGAAAGGAGAAGGGATCGGACAGGGGATAGGAGAAAAGAGAGGGGAGCCAGGGCGGGCGACGTATCAGCCAGCGAGAGAGGGAGAGGTAGGGACCTAGAGACGAGAGGGTAAGAAGGGAGCCGTAGTGGGCGGTGGATCAGAGAGATAGAGAGATAGGAGACGGATAGACGGACAGATAAATTTTATATAGGAGTTGATTGAGGGAAACCTGCACACAGAAAAATATAGAATTTCAGAATTGAAGAATAAAAGTGTGCAAGGTGCTCAATGCTACCGTTAAAGCGAGTGGCTATGCTGGTTGTGATCTACAAAGAGGGACAAACGATGAAAGCTTTTAGTAAATTCGTTTCTTTTGAGTTTACAAAAACATGCTAGAATTTTCTTCTCAGTTTTAGAAAAAAACCAAAAAGGTTAAGATAGAAGATGTGAAGAAGATGGTAAAAAAAAAGATGGTGATGTTGTTGTTGTTTTATTTACAAAAGAAAAAAACTAAATAAATAGGAGAATGTTGGTTTTGGAGTAGAATTCTAAAATAAGAATTAAAAGAAAACTACAAACACTTACTAACCTCTTTAGTGCTCGCTTACCTTGGATTCGATTGCAAAGACTTACCTTGTCTTGAAGGCGGCAAAGCATGGCATATAGGATCTTCCCCCATTCCCGATCTATACTATAAATTAAAATGCAAGCAGAAAAATAACAAAGGAATGGCTGATCATACACGTACATTGCATATTTAATATCACACGTGTCACATTTCTTCATTTACTTTTAATAAAACTCTGCTTTTTAATGCATTTTCATGTTCAGTGGCATGCACGTAATTAACAAAGAAAATAGAGAAATTGATAGATTTATCAAATTAAATCCAAATAATTCAAAAGATCAAGCAAATCAAGGGGATCTATTCAAATTCAGGCTTTTAGAAGTCATCTTCTCTTAAAACTGAATATATCAGATAAGATAATATCATCAAATTTCAAGAGAAAAATGAATTGTTTGAAAATTCTATCGGTTTCACTAAAGATAAATGAATATCTTATCAATTTTAGAAGACAAAATGAAAATCCAAGAGGATAAATGGATAGAGAGAAAATCAACGGATGAGATGAAGCAATTTAAATTCAGATTCAGACTGAATATATTTTAGTATTTTATTCATAACTTTCGCTATCGAAACTCAAATCTGATGATTCAAGATGATACAGAAAGAAGACTTAATGGGATACAATTCTTATGTTGATCATTATTTCTAATTCTATTATTTGATAAGTCATATTCAGTAATCAACACGATAATAAGATGCAGATTATAATTGAATTTCTAAATAAAATTCTGGATAAATCAAATTAAGTTTGAAAATAAGTGGAGGATTCAAATTCAGAAATAGCCAGCTCTTCCTATATTTATAGGCTCATATCCCTCTGGTGTTTTCCTATAAATACCCTCATATCTCGAAAGCCGAAAGGGCACCACTCTAGAGAGAGATTTAGGTTAGTTTAGTTTAGGTTTTTTTTCTTCTTTAATGTAATTTTTTTTTAATTTTTAGGTTAGAGAGAGTTACATGATTAAAAGAGAGAAAGAGTTATTGTAGAGCGATGCTATGAAATCTTTTCTTCAAGAAGCTTATATTTAAGGTAACAACAAATAGAGGTTTTCCATTTTTCTTCATCGTATTCAAGCTGGCCAAGCACTGTTTTCATGTACTACTTTCTACTATTTTGTTTTATATTACTTCACATCTAATCATGGTATGTTATTCTACAACAGAGGTAATTCTTCTTTATTTATCTTTTTTTTAATTTTTCTTTCTTAGTTTAATTTAACAATTTTAAATCAATGCTTTCTCTTTTAATTCTTTTTCTTTGAACTTGTTTTTCTTTTCTTTTGAATTAACAAAACCATCTTAAATACTCTTATTTTATCTCTTCTTATTTCTGATTTTTGTACCAATACTTTTCTTTCTCTCTTTTTGTTACTTTTTCTTTATAAATAAAATAACAACAATACCACCATCTCTTCTTCTACATCTCCTTCTTTGCTATTTTTGTTTTCTTTTAAAACTGAGAAGAGAACTCTTAAATCTAGTGTAGTTAATTAAAAGAAGAAACTAACTATAAAACTTTCATCGCAGTCCCTCCATGTGGATCGCGACCCGTTAACTTTAGGTTACACGGTAGCATCAAGGACCAAACACTTCTTTAAAAGTTTGTATTTTTCTGTGCATGTCAGAATCGATCATCAACAACGGCTATCCATCACCATAAACCATCAGTGGCACTTGCAATGGTTAGAGAGTTTCGATGCTATAGATTTCATCTGGAATACAAATACCTCAGAGGAAAGTAAAAGAAAACAAGAATAAAGAAGAAAAAGTAACTTTCGATTCGATTAAATAACAATGAAATAAAAGATGAATACTTACACCGGTGTCACTCTCAGTATAAGCTCTTTTCTCATTCTTCCATGAAACTCTTCTCTTCTCTCAGTTACATAAAGAAAAATAAAAATTACATTAAAAGAGAAAGAAGAATCTAGGTTAAACCTATACCAAAATCTATTCTACTCTCTTCTTAATCATTCTTTCTGACCGCATAATTTGTAGGTATTTATAGTAAAAACAAATGCGGAAGAGCATCTGAAGATAGGAGGAGCAAATGCTCCCCGCATCTCAACTATAATGCGACGGAAAAGCGGTAATTGTGGCGTTTCTGCGGCCTTTTGTGGCCGATGGCCAGATCCAGAGGGTACAACTCTCTGAAAAGGCAATAGCTCTAAAAAGTTTTGATAAAACATATGTATATTTTGAAGCTTAAAAACTAAACCGGTATTTTTCAAAAAGAAAACTCTTTTATGAAAATACATATAAATCTTGTGTGTGAGTATATATGAACTTGAGCAATCCACCAACTAATCTATCCTTTACATTTTATCTAAAAATAAAATCTTGACACTTATAAACATGACACAAGTCTTCTTGAAAATCTTCTCTTGAAGGTCTTCTTCTCCTTCTTGACTTGGTCCAAACCTTGATCCAATGAGCTAGACTCCTCTTGAGTACTTGATGCAATCTTCATGCCCGAGCTCTTAAATCAATACGTGTTACCTCTAAAACTTTGACTTTAAATCCTTTGTTGAAGCTAAACACCAACTAAGATCTTGATCAAATATCTGGTACTAATTAAACACAAGATCATTAGTACTATAACTACATAAGTTAATCATTATCAAAATTAGAGTGATGGGCCTTCGGGCCAACAATCTCCCCCTTTTTGATGATGACAAAACTCATGGAGTTATATATGCATGGATTAAAGTTAAGCTTCATAGAAGGTCCCCCTAAACTCATGCATAACAATAAACAAATAGATATTCAATGAAGTGCATAAAACTAAGCAAATATATATGCATAAATAATGTGAGAGAAACATGTATAAATCAAGAATTATTCTCCCCAAAAACCTTATATCCCTTTTTGTATAAACTTTCAAAATTCTTATCCCCCTTTTTGTATAAACATAGAATATAGAACATGCATAAACTCAATATATGCATAAACACAATTTCTAAATATGCATATATAAACTCAAAATCATTCTCCCCCTTTTTATCAATCATCAATAAAGGGGTGAAAAACAAATCAACAATAAAGATATATATGCGACATACATTCATGAAGAGGAAGACGGTAAGTTAGCTCCCCTACATGTTGGCCCAAAGGCCTTCCACCCTAGTTTTGATGATGATTAACTCATGTAGTTATGTTTACTAATAATCTTGTGTTGTTTAAGTTTCAGATCATTAACCAAGATATTAGTCGGTGATTAGCTTCAACAAGAAGTTTAGTAGCTTTTCTTGGTGATTCCGGTGCCAAAGCTTAAAGATCATACCTTTGCACTCGGTGGATCACGTTTGGGAGCAAGTCAACTTGAAGATGGAAGGTCATCAAGAAGACTTAGATATCCTAGTTTAGTTAGTGTGTTTAGATCCATTTATAAAGCTTAGTATAGTTGATATGCTCAAGTGCACAACACACACAAGATTTATGTTTTGGATTTGGTTTTCATGAATAATTTGATCAAAACAAGTTTACATGGTTTTTATGTATATTAGATGTGTTCAATATACATACATGCTTCATATCTTAAACAAACTTATTTTGACTTTCCTATTCATGTGTTGGAAAATCCAAGTTTGATAAAATACAAGTTTTGTTTTTGATAAAAATTGCAAGACTCAAAAATGAATTGATATGATTGTTATATGTCTTGAAATTTTTATCACAAGTTTGTGTTTCAATATAAAATGTTAAAACTATTTTTGGTGATTTTTAGAAGTGTTAAAAGATTTTTTAAAATATTTTTAAACTGTTTTTCTGACCCAGTTTTCTGTTCCAGGCTTCAACCAGTCGACTAGTCTTCTGACCAAGTCGACTTGGGATGAAGTCGGTCGACCGGGCCGGTCGACCGACGTGCATAGATTGTGCACGTTTGGCAGACACAGGGACGGTCGACCGCCAGGGTCGACCGGGTCTGAGAGCAGTGCTCTCTGTTTGTTTGGGTCGACCGTGCCGGTCGACCGTATTTGCCCAACGGTCACATTTCTGACCGTTGGCGGTCGACCGGGCCGGTCGACCGGTAGCCTGTCAGGCTGCCACATCAGCCTAACGGCTAGATGGGCCTATATAAACCCCAATTCTTTGGGATTTTGGCTAAGGTTTTTACAAGAGAAAAATTCCTAGTTTCCCTGAGTTTAAAACAAGTTTTCAAAAGTGTTTTTGGGCTTTAAACTTCCAATCTTATTCGTTTTAGGTTTTTGAAAAAATCAAAGAAAAGAGTATTTTGGGAGATTTGTCTTGGCTTTCATTTTCTATCATTTACAAGAGTTTTCCCAAATAGTTTTTCTTTGTTGCTTGTTTTCCAAACACCTAGTTTTCACACTTGAGCCTATCTTCTATCCTATTCTATTAGGATCTTGTTTTGTGGAAAAAGAGAAAAGAAAGAGAGATTGTTTGTGGTTGAAAGAAACCACTTGTTGTAAACACCCTTGCTCTTGTTGTATCCCTCTTTGGTAGAGGTGATCGGGTGATTGGTTTGCTCCCTCTAGTGAGAGGTGGAGTTTAGTTTGTAAACCCTCTTCGGTAGAGGTGTTTGTGGTTGTTGTGTTGGCTACGGGCCTACCCCTCGGTTGTGAGGTGGTTGTTTGAGAGAGGAGTTTGATACTCCTAGTGTTGTAACAAATCCTCTTCGGTAGAGGTTCCCTCGGTGGGAGATAGTGGATTGGAAATCCTACACGGTGGTGTAGGCAGGGATGTAGAGCTAGGGGCTCGAACCTCGAAACATATCTTGGCCTTTGCGTTTGATCCAATATCTCTCAACTCTCTCTCTCTCTCTTATTTTGTGCAAAGCATCATATCATATCATACATATCTTATTTTCTTGTGTTGTGCCTTGCATCATTTATATTGCACTATCTTATATGCTTGGTTGTTTGTGTGTGCCTCACTTGTACTTAACCACAAGAGCTTCACATAGCACCTCAACCCATTAAAGGGGAATCAAGAGGAGTTAGTTCAGAGCCCTTCACGGGGAATTCGGCTACACTTGTGTGTTGTACTAAGTGTGATTGCAAAATTTGCATTAGCTTCCGCATTTAGCACATTTAGTTCACTAGATTAGCACGTACACCTATTCACCCCCCCTCTAGGTGTGCTTTCAATTGGTATCAGAGCCAAGTGCTCTGATTTTGGGTCTAACAGCCTAGAGTTAAAGATCCTCATTTTAGGCTAATCTTGTTTGCATTTGCTTGTTTGCGCACTCATATAGTTTACCATGGACTTCATGACCCCACCTAGTTTTGACCCTTCCAACATTATTGTTTGAAAGTATAGGATGTCCATGTACCTACAAGCCCTAGGTTACAAGGTTCACCTTGCCATTACCAAGGAATCATTCCTTAGTGATAGCAATCATATAGGGGCCAATGCACAAGCCCTTGAGGCCATTAGAAGCACCTTATTTAAAGAATATCTTATGCGTGTTTCTAACATTGATTCCGCCTTTGCAGTGTGGAATTTGTTGACAACAACCACCACCTCCAAGCTTCAAACGCCAATCCAACAAGAGGAGAAATCTAGTGGAGAATCCGAGCCACAACAATGCTATACGGTCCAAGGGAATGACTCCCTTGAGGTACACTCGGAAACCCACTTAGATAATGATGATGATGCTAGTTCTTCATGTGATGATTATGATGTCCATGCCTTAAATGAAGAACTTTCTATAGTTTGTGAAAAATTGATAGAAAAATATAAGATTTTGAAAAAGAAAAGTCTATAAATTGAAAAAGAAAATAAAAGTTTGCATTCTAGACTTAACATTGTTTTGCAAGAGAAAGATGAGATTTTGGATGAAAGGGATTCATTAAAATCTCAACTTGAACTTGTTTTAAATGAAAATAAAATTTTGAGAATAAAAATGATTGTGATGATTTGTTGAAGAAAAATGAGTTTTTATCCTCAAAATTAGATTTTGTTTTAAATAGTAATGATTCTTTGGAAAGAGAAATAGATTTTATTACAAAAGAATTAGATATTTGTGTAAAGAAAAATAATTCTTTGAAAAATGATATTTCTTCTCATGTTTGTCATGCTAGGGTAGTTTCACCTAGAACACCTATTGCATGTACCTCTTCTTCTAGGATCAATGATGATATTTGTTTATTAAAGAAGAGTGTAGATTGTTTGGGCTCCACTTTGAGCCAATGTGTTGTTAGGCATACCCGTTTGGAAACTTGTTTCGAAAGAAACAAGCTCCATCTTTTCATGCACACCCCCCACGGCATACACATGCTCCTCACGTTCACACCCATCACCATATGAATGCTCATGTGTACACTTGTACACATTATGGATGTAAGGGCCACCTTGCTAAATTTTGTTATGATAGATTACATTCTTCAAATTTAGCAAATAAATTTGTTTGGGTTAGAGAAGGTACTAACCTCCATGGACCCAATAAGATATGGGTACCAAAGACCACCCCTAAGATTTTTGATGTAGGTGTGGGCTCTCACATGACGTGAGAGTGATGACACCTTGGAGTGGATACGTTCCGAGCTTCATGAAAATCATTTGGATGCATCACTTTCAAGAGATGTTTGGTGGAGAAGACCACCTTGTTTTGGAGAACTAGAGCGGTGCCCTCTTTGGTTTTGGTATCGAATCTCTAACTCCTTATTTATTGTTTACATGCTTTCCATGGTTATCTCTCATAGCATGTTTTGATGTTTATTGATTACTATGAAAATGTCATGCTTATTAGATTAGTGATATACATGTTTAGTTATTTTGAGACACCCATGTTTAATATGGATAAATTCTTTTGAGTTCTCACTATATGGTTGCTATTGCGTATATCATATATCTAATAATGTGTAGATTTTCATAATGATCATGTTTAAGTTTATCATGATGATTTTTGTCTTGTTTTGATGCTTCATGTTTAGATTACTTGTTTAGATGTTAGTTTTCATTAAAACTAGGATTTATACTTGTGCATATAGTGGGCCACAAATAAATCTATATATGTTTGAGCTTGAATGCTTATTTGAACCCATTAGATGTGCTAGTATAGTCTAGTTTTGATGATTCATACATTTTAAACTTGTATTCTCATTTTTGAATTTATTTTATGATTGTGTGTTTCACTTCATGTATATGTTTGTATTGCCAAACTTTAAGATATACATGTATACCCCTTGAGTCATTTGCCTTTCATGCAAATCTATATATGGACTCAATTGTGTTTAGGGATATGTATGTATACTTCATGTTTGACAATTCATACATATATCTTGAAATGAAATTTGTTTTAATAAAAATTTAGTTATTCATGTTTTCATGTTTAAACTTCATGTATATGTCTATCTTGTCCAAACTATTAGATATACATGTTTATCCTTTTGAGCCACATGCCTTCATGCATATATAATTTGTGGACTCTTTATGTTTTGGATATGTATGTATACTTTAGTTTGTATTAGACATACATATGCCTTGAAGATTAAATAGTTTAGATGATTTTTATGTTTTCATGTTTTCATGTTTAAGGAATATTTGAGCTTAATGAAAAATTTTCATGATTATGATATTCACACTTTATTTGTACACTCACTTTCTATATTTACTCATGTTTTGTTTTCATGAGTCATATTTATGCCTAATTGAATTAGAGTGTTGATTATCTTGTGGATTTCATGTTTTATGAAAAACTTTTTTGTTTTATTCCTTACTTGAAGGATTTCGTACTAGTTAACAAAATTTTTCATTTTAACTAGTTCGTTTTCTTCGTTGTATTATGAGGTATACACATGCTATTTATTGTTATGTCAATTGGTATCATTGAACTCTTTCATTTGGTATCATTTTGATCTTTTTGTATACTCATAATTGTTTATTGTGTATGTATATTATCAATTAGTATCATCTATTGGTGATTGGTACTCATTCTATTTCATACACATATATATGTTTTATTTGTGCTATTATATTTCTATATCTTGAGCACAAATGTTGTTTATGCTAGAGCTTGAGTTTCAACTTTATTTCAATTGATTTAGTTTTCAATTGGTATCTTATTTCAAGCCTACGCATAGTTTTTGTTGGTATTTCATAAAGGGGGAGAAAATTCGATTTTCATATTTCAATTGGTATTTAGTTTTCCACTCCCGTGCTTTATGATAGAAAATAGTCATTTCAATTGTTTATATGACTTAAAAAGAAAAATACTATCTTTTGATATCAAGATGTCTTGTGTTTTAAATTGGTATCTAAAAATTCTGTTTAAAGTAAAATACAAAAGTTTTGATTTGTATTGACTATATGTAAGGAGAGCTTAACATCTCTTCTACATATAGATTCATGTTGAGTGTATCTAGTAATGAGGAGCTTAACATCTCTTCTTTATGTGGTACACGTGTGTAGGGGGAGCTTCACATCTCCTCTTATGCATTACATAATGTGTGTTATGTGAATTAGGGCTTAACATCCCTCTTTCATGTAATGCATATGTGTAGGGAAGCTAATTTAGCGTCTTCCTCTTCATGAATGTATATAGCATATAACATTTATTGATCTTTGTATATTTTCAATTGATATCAAGATGCTTCATTGACATATTTTTCTATTGATATCATGTTGTTTAAAGTCACCCCTTATTGACTTTGTTTTTTTGTTTTAGACAAAAAGGGGGAGAACATTGTTTTATTGTTTTGATTGACAAAAAGGAGGAGAAAGATTTTTACACCTCATTTTATTGTTTTGATTGTTTACCCCTTTGTTGATGATTGACAAAAAGGGGGAGAAAGATTTTGAGTTTATGAATTTTATATATGCATATTTATGTTTTTGCATATATTAAGTTTAATATAGTTTAATGTTAATTGATCTCTAGAGCATGTTTTGTTTTGAATATTTCATTTGGTATCTAAAGTATCTTGTTTATGCATTGTCATTCATGCATATTTATGTTTATTTGTTTTATGCATGAGTTAAGGGGGAGCTTCTTTGAAGCTTAACTTTAATCCATGCATATATAACTCCATGAGTTTTGTCATCATCAAAAGGGAAAATTGTTGGCCCAAAGGCCTTCCACCCTAGTTTTGATGATGATTAACTCATGTAGTTATGTTTACTAATAATCTTGTGTTGTTTAAGTTTCAGATCATTAACCAAGATATTAGTCGGTGATTAGCTTCAACAAGGAGTTTAGAAGCTTTTCTTGGTGATTCCGGTGCCAAAGCTTAAAGATCATACCTTTGCACTCGGTGGATCACGTTTGGGAGCAAGTCAACTTGAAGATGGAAGGTCATCAAGAAGACTTAGGTATCCTAGTTTAGTTAGTGTGTTTAGATCCATTTGTAAAGCTTAGTATAGTTGATATGCTCAAGTGCACAACACACACAAGATTTATGTTTTGGATTTGGTTTTCATGAATAGTTTGATCAAAACAAGTTTACATGGTTTTTATGTATATTAGATGTGTTCAATATACATACATGCTTCATATCTTAAACAAACTTATTTTGACTTTCCTATTCATGTGTTGGAAAATCCAAGTTTGATAAAATACAAGTTTTGTTTTTGATAAAATTTGCAAGACTCAAAAATGAATTGATATGATTGTTATATGTCTTGAAATTTTTATCACAAGTTTGTGTTTCAATATAAAATGTTAAAACTATTTTTGATGATTTTTAGAAGTGTTAAAAGATTTTTCAAAATATTTTTAAACTGTTTTTCTGACCCAGTTTTCTGTTTCAGGCTTCAACCAGTCGACTAGTCTTCTGACCAAGTCGACTTGGGATGAAGTTGGTCGACCGGGCCGGTCGACCGACGTGCACAGATTGTGCACGTTTGGCAGACACAGGGACGGTCGACCGCCAGGGTCGACCGGGTCTGAGAGCAGTGCTCTCTGTTTGTTTGGGTCGACCTTGACCGCGTGCCCGTCGACCGTGTTTGCCCAACGGTCACATTTCTGACCGTTGGCGGTCGACCAGGCCGGTCGACCGGTAGCCTGTCAGGCTGCCACATTAGCCTAACGGCTAGTTTTCTGATAGGCCTATATAAACCCCAATTCTTTAGGATTTTGGCTAAGGTTTTCACAAGAGAAAAATTTCTAGTTTCCCTAAGTTTAAAACAAGTTTTCAAAAGTGTTTTTGGGCTTTAAACTTCCAATCTTATTTGTTTTAGGTTTTTGGAAAATCAAAGAAAAGAGTATTTTGGGAGATTTGTCTTGGCTTTCATTTTCTATCATTTACAAGAGTTTTCCCAAGTAGTTTTTCTTTGTTGCTTGTTTTCCAAACACCTAGTTTCCACACTTGAGCCTATCTTCTATCCTATTCTATTAGGATCTTGCTTTGTGGAAAAAGAGAAAAGAAAGAGAGATTTGTTTGTGGTTGAAAGAAACCACTTGTTGTAAACACCCTTACTCTTGTTGTATCCCTCTTTGGTAGAGGTGATCGGGTGATTGGTTTGCTCCCTCTAGTGAGAGGTAGAGTTTGGTTTTTAACCCTCTTCGGTAGAGGTGTTTGTGGTTGTTGTATTGGCTACGAGCCTACCCCTCGGTTGTGAGGTGGTTGTTTGAGATAGGAGTTTGGTACTCCTAGTGTTGTAACAAATCCTCTTCGGTAGAGGTTCCCTCGGTGGGAGATAGTGGATTGGAAATCCTCCACGGTGGTGTAGGCGGGGATGTAGAGCTAGGGGCTTGAACCTCGAAACATATCTTGGCCTTGGCGTTTGATCCAATATCTCTCAACTCTCTCTCTCTCTCTCACTTTATTTTGTACAAAGCATCATATCATATCATACATATCTTATTTGCTTGTGTTGTGCCTTGCATCATTTATATTGCACTATCTTATATGCTTGGTTGTTTGTGTGTGCCTCACTTGTACTTAACCATAAGAGCTTCACATAGCACCTCAACCATTAAAGAGGAATCAAGAGGTGTTAGTCCAGAGCCCTTCACGGGGAATTCGGCTACACTTTGAAAAACACCTAGAGGGGGGGGTGAATAGGTGTTTATGCTAATCTAATGATCTTTTTAAACTTTAATTAAAGTGATGCAACGATCTCTCAAAACACGACTAAGAGCCGAATACCCCTTGCGAGGTTCTGAACTCCTTCCTCCCAATTCCCTAGATATGGGTTAGAGGTGCGCAATGCAATCGTGTTGTATTGAGGTGTGATCGATCAATGCCAAGTATGATGATGAGAAATGAGATGCACACAATGTAACACAACAAGTATAGCAAGTAAAGTAAACAAGACAGATTGCACAAGTAGAGGGTTAGTTCTCAAGCAAATAATTCAAGACAATATAAGCAAGAGAAATTGAAAGCAAGAATAACGCAAAGGCAATCGCAAACAAGATGATTTGTTTCGAGGTTCGAGCACACTTGCTCTAGTCCCCGCCTTCACCTCCGTGAAGGGTTTCCACTATCCACCGAGGATGCCTTTACAATTGGTCTACCGAAGACCGAGCACCGAGCTCCACCAAGTACAAAGGACCTCTACCGAAGAGGTTGCTCCACAAGAAGGAATTACAAGAACAAAATGATCACAACTTGATCACTACACTTTTTCTCAATCCTTTTTACAAACACTCTCACTTCAATTACAACTTCACTATAGAATGATTATAGGATTTTTGGCTCTATGAAGTGTGGTGAGAAAACTTTCAGTTGTAGAGTGATATAGAGAATCAAACACAACTGAAAAACAATCTTGAAAGAGTAGGAATTGAAAGCTTCAAACAATTTTTCTTTTCTCTTTTGAAAACAACAAAACTTGAGGAATTTTTCTAAGTAATATGAAGGAGAGACTTCTCCTCTATTTATAGGGTTGAAAATAAGTTAAAAACATTTTCTTTTCACCTAATTCAACCTGCAAAAGCACCCCAACAACTCTCCAAAAGTCTGTTAAAACAGAAAAGAAAACAGATTTTCAGAAAATCCCAAAGAGGAAAGAGCCGTTGCTAAGTTGCAGGCTTGGCGGTCGACCGGTCCGGTCGACCGCCAGGCCAGCTGGAAGTAGCCGTTGGCTCCCGGTCGACCGGTTCGGTCGACCGACCCAAAAGGAGGAAACACAGTTTCCTTCTTCCGGTCGACCGGTCCGGTCGACCGAAAATTCCCGAGAGCAGAATGCTCTCCGTCGGTCGACCGATCCGGTCGACCGACGGACATGCACAAACAGTGCATGTCCAGACACAGCGCCGACCGGTCGACCGATGTTGCCTGACACTGAAAAACTGGGCTGTTTTGAGTTTTAAAAATTTTGATAAATATTTTTTAAAAATACATATAGCTAAGTATTATGCAGAAAATAGTTTATACACATGTTTTAAACAAGTTTTTCAGGATATAAAGCTTTGGTACATGTATATATAAACTAAGGCATAAAACTTAGAAATAACCATTTTCAATAACTATTTTCAAACATAGGAAATACATGAAACAAGTGTGTGTGCAAATCCTAGAGCCAAATTTCCTATATTCAAACTTTAACATTCTAAACTTACAAACTTCTAAAGGACTTCAAAGCTATTCTTCAAGGTGGGCTATCTTCACTTGATCTTCAATATTGCAACTTGAGCCCAAATTGAATTGTCTTGAGTCCAAAAACCTTGTATTTGAGTGAGAGTACTTCTAATATGATAATAAACCTGAAACACACTTAAACAACAATTGTTATTAGTACAAATAACTAATATGTTTTGTAATCATCAAAATACACTAAACAAGGGTGATTGTAACCTTGGGCCAACAATCTCCCCCTTTTTGATGATGACAAAACATATAAGTTATTGAAACAAATAAAGGAGGAAAAGCTTGGAAAGCTCCCCCTCAAACAATGCTATGTATTTATCATGAATATGAAAAGCTATGTAAGCATACATAAAGCATTTAACAAACACAATAGTTTTTGTCCAAAAACTCAAATAAACACAAACTTTCTTTTTCTTCATGAAATGAAACTCAAATAGTATCAAACTTAGAAAGTTTAAACTTAAATACTTATTTTCAAATATCAACAAACTTACTTATTATTATTATTCTCCCCCTTTTTGTCATACATCAAAAAGGGTTAAAACAAAATTTTAATTTTAAGAATCTATAATACAAACATTCAACTCACCACAAATAAATGAAAATCTAGCATAATCTAGAGGTTTAGTAAAAATATCGGCAAGTTGAAAATCGGTAGAAACATATTCAATAACAATATCACCTTTCTCATAATGATCTCTAAGAAAGTGATACCTAATGTCAATGTGTTTGGTTTTACTATGTTGATTTGCATTCTTTGTCATGTGAATAGTACTAGTATTATCACAAAATATTTTAACATGATCAAAGTGTAAATCATAGTCAAGGAGAGTATGTTTCATCCAAAGAACTTGTGCACAACAAGCTCCGGCCGCAACATACTCCGCCTCGGCGGTTGATAGGGCTACCGAATTTTGCTTTTTGGAAGACCAAGATACAAGACAATTACCTAAGAATTGACATGTTCCACTTGTGCTCTTCCTATCTACCCTACAACCCGCATAGTCGGCATCCGAAAAACTCTTCATTTCAAATAATCCGGTTTTAGGATACCATAAACCCATTTCAATAGTGCCCTTAAGGTATCTAATTATGCGTTTAACCGCTATTATGTGAGATTCTTTAGGACAAGATTGAAAACGTGCACAAAGACAAACGGAAAACATAATATCCGGCCTACTAGCCGTCAAATAAAGCAAGCTACCAATCATGCTTCTATAAAGTTTAATGTCTACACTTTTACCTTGTTCATCATTGTCAAGCTTTGTAGTTGTTGCCATGGGAGTTTTGCTTACTCTTGATCCTTCAAGCCCAAACCTTTTGATTAGTTCCTTTGTGTACTTGGCTTGATTGATGAAGATCCCATCCTTCCTTTGCTTGATTTGGAGTCCAAGGAAATAGTTGAGCTCCCCCATCATAGACATTTCAAATTCATCCTTCATGCATGACTTAAAAGCTTTGCAAAGAGATTCATTAGTAGAACCAAAAATAATATCATCTACATAAATTTGCACAATAAGAATGTCATTTTCTACATGTTTTGTAAACAAAGTTGTATCAATTTTACCTTTCTTAAAACCATTTGAAATCAAAAATGAAGAAAGTCTTTCATACCAAGCCCTAGGGGCTTGTTTTAAACCATAAAGAGCTTTATCTAATTTAAAAACAAAATCCGGATGTGTAGAATCAACAAACCCGGGGGGTTGTTCAACATACACCTCCTCTTCAATAAATCCATTTAGAAAAGCACTTTTAACATCCATTTGAAATAATTTGAAATCTTTATATGAGGCAAATGCTAGTGTCATCCGTATGGCTTCAAGCCGTGCTACGGGTGCAAAGGTTTCTTCAAAATCGATCCCTTCGATTTGAGTGTAACCTTGAGCAACTAACCTAACTTGTTTCTAACTACATGACCCGATTCATCCAACTTATTCTTAAAGATCCACTTAGTACCAATTGTTGGTCTATCGTGGGGCCTAGGAACAAGGTGCCAAACTTGGTTGCGCTCAAATTGATTGAGTTCCTCTTGCATGGCTAGCAACCAATATGAATCGGCCTCGGCTTCGAGCACATTTTTGGGTTCTATGTGTGAAATAAATGCAAAGTGGCCACAATAATCTTGAATTTTAGAGCGAGTAGTTACCCCTTTTGATACTTCACCTATGACGAGGTCCTTGGGATGATGAGGATTGAATCTCCAATCCTTAGGTAGTGGTTGAGTAGGCTCCACCTCATTTGTTTGATGTTCATTTCCTTGGGCCTCTTCCACTTTGGCTTCACTTCCATCATCATCCTTTGGCTTGTCTCCCATGGTAGAAGCATCCTCCAAGGTGACTTTCTCCAAGCCTTCATGCAAAGCATCTATTTCTATAACATTCTTAACAAACTTGTTAGATTCCTCAAACTTAACATGAATAGACTCTTCAATAGTCAAAGATGATCTAATGAAAACTCTATAAGCTTTACTAGTGTTTGAGTAACCTACAAAAATAGCCTCATAAGATTTAGGATCAAATTTTCCTAAAAAATCTTTTGTGTTTAAAACAAAGCATTTGCAACCAAAAACTTTAAAATAGGAAACATTTGGTTTTCTAGAAAAATACATTTCAAAAGAAGTTTTAGTTGTATTTTTACACAAGAAAACACGATTAGATATGTAGCATGATGTATTTACGGCCTCGGCCCACAAATAATGTGGTAGACCATATTCACTTAGCATTGTCCTAACCATCTCTTGTAATGTTCTATTTTTCCGTTCAACTACTCCATTTTGTTGTGGAGTTCTAGGACAAGAAAGTTCATGCTTTATTCCATGTTCATCACAAAAAGTGGTAAAGGGTTGGTTAATGAATTCACCTCCTCTATCACTTCTTATTCTCAAAATCGAAACATCTTTTTCTTTTTCAACTCTTTTCTTAAAAATTTGGAAATATGAAAATGCTTGGCTTTTATGTTCAAGAAAGAAAACCCAAGTAAATCTTGAAAAATCATCAACCAAAACATAAGCAAATCTATTCCCACTTAGACTTTTGGTTTGTGTTGGGCCAAATAGATCCATATGGATTAACTCCAAAGGACGTGATGTCATGATATCCTTAATTGACTTGAAAGAAGACTTAGTTTGTTTCCCAAATTGACATGCGTCACAAACTCGGTCCTTTTCAAAATTCAAACAAGGAATACCTTTCACCATTTCCTTTGTGTTTAACCTAGAAATGTGATCAAAAGAAATATGCCCTAATCTCCTATGCCACAACCAAGAGTCATCATCGAGGGCTTTCAAACAAGTAATATTACAAGACATATTTAACATATCAATCATATAAACATTACTTTTACGAAAACCGGAAAATACACAAACATTAGAAATTCTATCAATAACTTTACAAGCAACATTATCAAAAACAACATCAAAACCTTTATCACAAAGTTGACTAACACTCAAGAGATTATGCTTGAGGCCATCAACCAAAACTACATTTTCAATTAAAGGAGAGGTGCCAAGTTTTACATTACCAATACCGATGATTTTACCCTTGGCGTCATCTCCGAAGGTGACGGTGCCACCTTCATGATATCTTGATAGGGTTGCAAAGTTGTTGATGTCCCAAGTCATGTGCCTTGAGCAACCACTATCAAGATACCACAAACCTCTACGTCGTTGGGCTTTGGAAAGTACCTACATCATTTAAAACAATTGTTGACTTTGGTACCCAAACTTTCTTGGGTCCTTGAAAGTTAGTGTTACGAACCCAAACATTATGATGTGATGCACTTAGTCTATCATAACAAAAATTAGCTAAGTGTCCTTTCCGCCCACAATGTGAACATGAGTACACTTTTCTATACATGAAAGCATGATGTGTAGTGTGAGCATGTTTTGGGGTTTTGCCATGTTGTTTAGGTTGTGTAGCATGAATATGAACATGAGCATGAGCATTTTTCTTTGGGGCTTGTTTCTTAGGAAACATAGCCTCAATTTTCTTCTTGTTAAACTCACAATCTTTCAAAACAACACTTAATGAATCTAATCTTTCCTTAAGCATAGAAACTTCATTTGAGTCAATTAGTGGGGCCTTACCTTTGCAAGAGATCTTATATTTTTCAAAATCATTTTTGGTAGTGGCCAAAGTGGAAACCAACTCATCCTTTTCTTTTGTAAGAGTAAAAACTTGAAGACTTAAAGATTCATTTTCCTTTTTCATTTTAATATATTTTTCTTTAAGAAATCATAGTTTTGTGACAACTCAACAAAAGCCTCTTCTAACACATCCATAGAAAGTTCATTATCATGAGAAGGGGAAGAGGTTACCTTGCTTGTGCCTTCATTAGCCATGAAGCACATGTTAGCGGTGTCTATTTCTTCCTCGGATTCGGTCTCCGAATCCCAAGTTGCCTTCATAGCCTTCTTCTTGTAAGGCTTCTTTGAAGTGGAAGGCTTTGCTTTTTCCGGACACTCCGCCACAATGTGTCCCGTTTTTGACAATTGAAGCATATGATCTTTCTTTCTTCTTTGCCTCCTTGCCATCTCCTTCTACCTTGGTACTTCGCCTTGTTGTACATCCTCCGGACATTCTTAACAAGGAGTGAGAGCTCCTCATCATCTTCTTCTTCATCATCTTCATCGGAGTGTGTAGCTTGACTCTTGAAGGCGATGGTCTTCTTCTTGGTAGGAGCCATGTCCTCCCTTGCTTTCCTTTCCATCTCATGGGTTTTGAGGTTCCCAATGAGACCTATGAGCTCCATCTCTTCATTGTCATTGAGTTCCTTCAAGGTTGTAGCTTTAACTTCCCATGAAGGAGGAAGAGCCCGGATGATCTTCCTTACTCTTTGATCATTGTTGATATCTTCACCTAAAGAAGAGAGTCCATTAGTAATCTTGGTAAATCTTGTAACCATATCATCTATGGTTTCATTGTCTTGCATGCTAAATGTTTCATATTGAGACCGAAGAAGGTCAATCTTAGCCTTCTTTACTTGTGAGGTCCCCTCATGAGTGACTATCAAGTGTGACCAAATCTCAAATGCGGATTTGCAATGTATAACCCTAGCTATGTCATCATCATTTAGGGCTTGAAGAAGTGCATAGTGAGCTTTGGCATTGACATCGAATTCCTTAGTCTCTATTTCGGACCAAGTGGATTCGTCACCGGGGGGTACACTAAAGGACTTAGTCACGGCCTTTGCAACTCGGCTACCTAGAGATTGCAAAAACACGGTCATCTTAACTTTCCATATGGGAAAGTTAAGTCCATCAAACTTAGGAGGGGTTTTAATTCCATCGGCCATTTTTACTATATGAATATGAATGAAATGATTAGCAAATTAGGATCTTCTCTAAGGTGGTTAAACCAAATCCTAGAGTCCAAGCTCTGATACCAATTGAAAAACACCTAGAGGGGGGGTGAATAGGTGTTTATGCTAATCTAATGATCTTTTTAAACTTTAATTAAATGAGTGATGCAACGATCTCTCAAAACACGACTAAGAGCCGAATACCCCTTGCGAGGTTCTGAACTCCTTCCTCCAATTCCCCTAGATATGGGTTAGAGGTGCGCAATGCAATCGTGTTGTATTGAGGTGTGATCGATCAATGCCAAGTATGATGATGAGAAATGAGATGCACACAATGTAACACAACAAGTATAGCAAGTAAAGTAAACAAGACAAGATTGCACAAGTAGAGGGTTAGTTCTCAAGCAAATAATTCAAGACAATATAAAGCAAGAGAAATTGAAAGCAAGAATAACGCAAAGGCAATCGCAAACAAGATGATTTGTTTCGAGGTTCGAGCACACTTGCTCTAGTCCCCGCCTTCACCTCCGTGAAGGGTTTCCACTATCCACCGAGGATGCCTTTACAATTGGTCTACCGAAGACCGAGCACCGAGCTCCACCAAGTACAAAGGACCTCTACCGAAGAGGTTGCTCCACAAGAAGGAATTACAAGAACAAAATGATCACAACTTGATCACTACACTTTTTCTCAATCCTTTTTACAAACACTCTCACTTCAATTACAACTTCACTATAGAATGATTATAGGATTTTTGGCTCTATGAAGTGTGGTGAGAAAACTTTCAGTTGTAGAGTGATATAGAGAATCAAACACAACTGAAAAAACAATCTTGAAAGAGTAGGAATTGAAAGCTTCAAACAATTTTTCTTTTCTCTTTTGAAAACAACAAAACTTGAGGAATTTTTCTAAGTAATATGAAGGAGAGACTTCTCCTCTATTTATAGGGTTGAAAATAAGTTAAAAACATTTTCTTTTCACCTAATTCAACCTGCAAAAGCACCCCAACAACTCTCCAAAAGTCTGTTAAAACAGAAAAAGAAAACAGATTTTCAGAAAATCCCAAAGAGGAAAGAGCCGTTGCTAAGTTGCAGGCTTGGCGGTCGACCGGTCCGGTCGACCGCCAGGCCAGCTGGAAGTAGCCGTTGGCTCCCGGTCGACCGGTTCGGTCGACCGACCCAAAAGGAGGAAACACAGTTTCCTTCTTCCGGTCGACCGAAAATTCCCGAGAGCAGAATGCTCTCCGTCGGTCGACCGATCCGGTCGACCGACGGACATGCACAAACAGTGCATGTCCAGACACAGCGCCGGTCGACCGGGCCGGTCGACCGATGTTGCCTGACACTGAAAAACTGGGCTGTTTTGAGTTTTAAAAATTTTGATAAATATTTTTTAAAAATACATATAGCTAAGTATTATGCAGAAAATAGTTTATACACATGTTTTAAACAAGTTTTTCAGGATATAAAGCTTTGGTACATGTATATATAAACTAAGGCATAAAACTTAGAAATAACCATTTTCAATAACTATTTTCAAAACATAGGAAATACATGAAACAAGTGTGTGTGCAAATCCTAGAGCCAAATTTCCTATATTCAAACTTTAACATTCTAAACTTACAAACTTCTAAAGGACTTCAAAGCTATTCTTCAAGGTGGGCTATCTTCACTTGATCTTCAATATTGCAACTTGAGCCCAAATTGAATTGTCTTGAGTCCAAAATCTTGTATTTGAGTGAGAGTACTTCTAGTATGATAATAACCTGAAACACACTTAAACAACAATTGTTATTAGTACAAATAACTAATATGTTTTGTAATCATCAAAATACACTAAACAAGGGTGATTGTAACCTTGGGCCAACAATCTCCCCCTTTTTGATGATGACAAAAATTATAAGTTATTGAAACAAATAAAGGAGGAAAAGCTTGGAAAGCTCCCCCTCAAACAATGCTATGTATTTTACATGAATATGAAAAGCTATGTAAGCATACCTAAAGCATTTATAAACACAATAGTTTTGTCCAAAAACTCAAATAAAACACAAAACTTTCTTTTTCTTCATGAAATGAACTCAAATAGTATCAACTTAGAAAGTTTAAACTTAAATACTTATTTTCAAATATCACAACTTCTTATTATTTATTATTCTCCCCCTTTTTGTCATACATCAAAAAGGGTTAAAACAAATTTTAATTTTAAGAATCTATAATACAAACTTCAACTCACCACAAATAAATGAAAATCTAGCATAATCTAGAGGTTTAGTAAAATATCGGCAAGTTGAAATCGGTAGAAACATATTCAATAACAATATCACCTTTCTCATATGATCTCTAAGAAAGTGATACCTAATGTCAATGTGTTTGGTTTTACTATGTTGATTTGCATTCTTTGTCATGTGAATAGTACTAGTATATCACAAAATTATTTAACATGATCAAAGTGTAAATCATAGTCAAGGAGAGTATGTTTCATCCACAAACTTGTGCACAACAAGCTCCGGCCGCAACATACTCCGCCTCGGCGGCGTTGATAGGGCTACCGAATTTTGCTTTTTGGAAGACCAAGATACAAGACAATTACCTAAGAATTGACATGTTCCACTTGTGCTCTTCCTATCTACCCTACACCCGCATAGTCGGCATCCGAAACTCTTCATTTCAAATAATCCGGTTTTAGGATACCATAACCCATTTCAATAGTGCCCTTAAGTATCTAATTTGCGTTTAACCGCTATTATGTGAGATTCTTTAGGACAGATTGAAAACGTGCACAAAGACAAACGGAAAACATAATATCCGGCCTACTAGCCGTCAAATAAAGCAAGCTACCAATCATGCTTCTATAAAGTTAATGTCTACACTTTTACCTTGTTCATCCTTGTCAAGCTTTGTAGTTGTTGCCATGGGAGTTTTGCTTACTCTTGATCCTTCAAGCCACACCTTTTGATTAGTTCCTTTGTGTACTTGGCTTGATTGATGAAGATCCCATCCTTCCTTTGCTTTTTGAAGTCCAAGGAAATAGTTGAGCTCCCCCATCATAGACATTTCAAATTCATCCTTCATGCATGACTTAAAAGCTTGCAAAGAGATTCATTAGTAGAACCAAAAATAATATCATCTACATAAATTTGCACAATGAATGTCATTTTCTACATGTTTTGTAAACAAAGTTGTATCAATTTTACCTTTCTTAAACCATTTGAATCAAAAATGAAGAAAGTCTTTCATACCAAGCCCTAGGGGCTTTTTTAAACCATAAAGAGCTTTATCTAATTTAAAAACAAAATCGGATGTGTAGAATCAACAAACCCGGGGGTTGTTCAACATACACCTCCTCTTCAATAAATCCATTTAGAAAAGCACTTTTAACATCCATTTGAAATAATTTGAAATCTTATATGAGGCAAATGCTAGTGTCATCCGTATGGCTTCAAGCCGTGCTACGGGTGCAAAGGTTTCTTCAAAATCGATCCCTTCGATTTGAGTGTAACCTTGAGCAACTAACCTAACTTGTTTCTACTACATGACCCGATTCATCCAACTTATTCTTAGATCCACTTAGTACCAATTGTTGGTCTATCGTGGGGCCTAGGAACAAGGTGCCAAACTTGGTTGCGCTCAATTGATTGAGTTCCTCTTGCATGGCTAGCAACCAATATGTCGGCCTCGGCTTCGAGCACATTTTTGGGTCTATGTGTGAAATATGCAAAGTGGCCACAATAATCTTGATTTTAGAGGCGAGTAGTTACCCCTTTTGATACTTCACCTATGACGAGGTCCTTGGGATGATGAGGATTGAATCTCCAATCCTTAGGTAGTGGTTGAGTAGGCTCACCTCATTTGTTTGATGTTCATTTCCTTGGGCCTCTTCCACTTTGGCTTCACTTCCATCATCATCCTTTGGCTTGTCTCCCATGGTAGAAGCATCCTCCAAGGTGACTTTCTCCAGCCTTCATGCAAAGCATCTATTTCTATACATTCTTAACAAACTTGTTAGATTCCTCAAACTTACATGAATAGACTCTTCAATAGTCAAAGATGATCTAATGAAACTCTATAAGCTTTACTAGTGTTTGAGTAACCTACAAATAGCTCATAAGATTTAAGATCAAATTTTCCTAAAAATCTTTTGTGTTTAAAACAAAGCATTTGCAACCAAAAACTTTAAATAGGAAACATTTGTTTTCTAGAAAAATACATTTCAAAAGAAGTTTTAGTTGTATTTTTACACAAGAAAACACGATTAGATATGTAGCATGATGTATTTACGGCCTTGGCCACAATAATGTGGTAGACCATATTCCTTAGCATTGTCCTAACCATCTCTTGTAATGTTCTATTTTTCCGTTCACTACTCCATTTTGTTGTGGAGTTCTAGGACAGAAGAGTTCATGCTTTATTCCATGTTCATCACAAAGGGTAAAGGGTTGGTTAATGAATTCACCTCCTCTATCACTTCTTATTCTCAAAATCGAAACATCTTTTTCTTTTCAACTCTTTTCTTAAAATTTGGAAATATGAAATGCTTGGCTTTTATGTTCAAGAAAGAACCCAAGTAAATCTTGAAAAATCATCAACCAAAACATAAGCAAATCTATTCCCACTTAGACTTTTGGTTTGTGTTGGGCCAAATAGATCCATATGGATTAACTCCAAAGGACGTGATGTCATGATATCCTTAATTGACTGAAAGAAGACTAGTTTGTTTCCCAAATTGACATGCGTCACAAACTCGGTCCTTTTCAAAATTCAAACAAGGAATACCTTTCACCATTTCCTTTGTGTTTAACCTAGAAATGTGATCAAAAGAATATGCCCTAATCTCCTATGCCACAACCAAGAGTCATCATCGAGGCTTTCAAACAAGTAATATTACAAGACATATTTAACATATCAATCATAAACATTACTTTTACGAAAACCGGAAAATACACAAACATTAGAATTCTATCAATAACTTTACAAGCAACATTATCAAACAAACATCAAAAACTTTATCACAAAGTTGACTACACTCAAGAGATTATGCTTGAGGCCATCA
>JAVJIF010027511.1:0-10776 GCA_038442645.1 Agave tequilana
ATTTACATTGCTCAGAATCCTATATTCCATGAAAGAACCAAGCACATTGAGATTGACTGTCATTTCATCAGAGATGCTTGGACCAAAAAGGTGATTACTTTCAGTTTACATCTTCGTCGAAGCAGATCTTCTTACCAAGACTGTCTCACCTTAATTGTTTTCTAACTTATGTAACAGGCTGGACATGTTAGATATATATGCTCCAACTTGAGGGGAGTGTTAGTTTAGATAATAAGTTAATTGAGTTATTAGGTTTACATTACTCATAACCCAATACCCATTTGTATATATATATATATATATATAGTGAGTTAACGGTTCTCACGAATTCATGTGAGAACTTTCACGTGGGCCGTCGGATCTGATGAGATCTAGTTTTATTTGATTTGATCTATCAGATCCGACGACCCACGTGAAAGTTCTCACAAAAATCCGTGAGAACCGTTCTTAAAGGATTAGCTCCCTATATATATATATATATATAATATATATATAATATATATATTATATATATATATATATATATATATATAGAGAGAGAGAGAGAGAGAGAGAGAAATGATCTCTCTCTAAGAAAGTAGGCTTTCTAGGGTTTTATCTCTCTACATGCTCAATGAAACTTTCAGAATGAAAGACAAGTGAACAAGTTTAAAGATTCTAGTTTGTAAGGACAGAAGTAATAAACTATGCTAGAAAAAAAAAGTACGACAGGTTCATCCTCTGATTTGTCCTTCGAGTACCTCCCTCCTACCACTTATACATAATTCTTGACATGCTAGTGAGAGAAGGAAAGATGGAGGGTTACGTACAGGATAACACAAAGAACGGAGGAAAGGCCTCTTACAAGAGGCAAAGCACAAATATGACAAAGCATTCGTCTATCGCTAAAAAAGGGGAAAGAACAACTAACATGAGAGGAGAAAGATGGATTAGAAGCATGTTTTCAAATATCAGCTGAATCCAATATATATCTATAATAATATCGAGTTTTGAGGTACCCGATACAATATTAACCCTATAATATCGGCCGTTATGAGCGCCGATATTGCCGATATGGTTAATATCACTGATATAACTGCCTATATTGATGATATTAATGAAAACCATTAGCCGACACCGATGCCGAGATTTTAAACCATGATTATAAGAAAAAGACATTTGAATATTTCACGATTCATCTTTGGACCAGCCATCTCCACTAAACTATGGGTTGGGTATTTTCTAGGCATGGATGGAAAATATCCTCCCTTTGGTTATCTGATAAAGAGAAAGGTGGTCAGATTTCTTCTTCCATGGAATAAAGGGAGGTACAAGCTTCACAAAGAGGAGAATAAATGGTTCTGATAAAATACACTCACGCAGAACCCTTTCACTCAAGGCTAAAGCCTCAGGATGTGGAAATTAATCCCCTTAATGGAGAGCTTCTTCAGGGGAAAATGGTTTTCTTCGCAAAAAATAATATATGAAAGGGCATGGTTCCAAAGAATATTAATGGTGGAGGCAAGGAACTCAAGATTAACGATGGATCTGTTATTTTGTGTCTTAGTTTGAATTGATTTCCCATGCTTCACGTGAGCATAGGGGTGATAATGGGTCAGGGCCTGCCCTAGGGGCCCAAACCCCACCGTAAAATAGCTTGGCCATATCTTTAGGGCCATGGTCGGGTATTATTCTTAGCTCAAGAGTTAGCTTGAACTTACCTTAGGCCCAACCCCCACCTGGCCCATTTGAAAGACCATGCGTGGGCCCTATCTTTACAAGCCTATTTCAGTTCAGCACTAATTTCTAAGGTCCCTATTCTAGTTTATTTGAGGTCGTTAAAGATTATTTCAATTTTTCCCCTTTTCATTAGCCTACATGCCACTAGATTTCACATGAACCCTCAAAAGAGATTAAAAAAAAGGAAAATAAGAAAAAAGGAAGCCTAGGACGGCGCGAAGGTCCTAGGGCTTTGTGTTAAGAGTCGGTTTCACGAAGGCCAGGCAAAGGTTGGGACCGAAATAAGGCCCTATAACCTTTAGGATCGGGGTTGTGATTGACCGTAGGCCTGGTCTGGTCCAGCCCATTATTATCCCTGTATGAGGAATATGGTATTTGAAGGATTCAAACAAAGCAGGGTGTGCCTCTCTCACTTGATCCTCTACGGACGCCCTCCTTTACGCAAGGGATTGTTTAGCTAAATAGATGTGCCAAAAGTCATTGTCCTATGCAAAATATTGAAGTGCTTCAAAGGTCTTAAAGTACCTTAATTGATACTTATGTTATTTGTTTGCACCTAAGTACTTTGGGGCTATCAAGTACTTCTAGTAGTATGTTATTTGTTCAAGCATTGGAAATCCCAAATGTCCTTCTAGAAAAGAATGATTCTTCCATGATTAATAACAAAAATAAATTATTTCTTAGAGTCACTTCAACAGATTTCAACACTTTGCCCCTAGAGCCTTCCCACGAGTCGCTGTGGCACGTGACATATAGGAGATTAACTGAAGTGCTCCAAAACACCATCCAGCCCTCCCCCACCCCCTCTTCTTTTCAATCCCACAAACAGCAAAAGAGGATGAAGAGGGGTAACTTTGGTCTCCCCAAGTTACCATCTTGCAAACAAACAAACATCCTGAAGCCTCAGATGAGCATAAAGTCTCTAACTGTGAGACAAGGGCATAAATCACATGCAGTAATACCTAAAGTTAAAGAAAAAGCTCCTCAGTTTGATAGCATGAGATATTAACGGAGAAATTGGAGAACATCTTTGGCATCTAAATGATACATCTAGAAATTAGTTAAATAAAAATGTGCAACAAAATTAAAATAAAAAAGAATAGGCAATAAGGGATTGATTAGAAAAAGAAAGAGTATTATCTACAACTTACTCAGTTGATCTTCCAGCTGCAGAGAATAGATCAGCCCAGTGTCGTCCATCAGTTTTCCTGGCAACACTCACAACCACGTCTAGATATTCTGGAAAAAATTTTATCAAGTCGCATGTCTTCTCTAGAAGTGAGAGGCTTGAGGACTTCACTGAAGTAGAACTCTGGTTCTTGTTTGCGCTTTGTCTGCAAAGAAGAATTAAACAACTTCATCAAAAGAAAAATAATGATAAACCATAAAGAAAAGGATATATGTCAGTTAAAGTGCTGGCATTTCTTAAAGCTAATCTAGCACCAGAATGCATGCACTAAAAATTAAATTACAAAGTATTCAGTTATAATGATAGTAATTTACTCCATAAAGCAAGCAAATGTTGCTAACCAAATGGCTTGTCTCTGCTCACACTAAATTAAAACTTGAGATAAGCGCAAATCTGAAGAGGCAGATGTAAACATCTTTACCTGTTACTGATACAGGCTTGAGAAATTTCTCGTGCATTTTGATGGATATATATTTTTTATTAAATCGATGCCCTATTCTATGAGAATTGAGAAAAGATATGCATATAATAAATGATAGCCAGATATACATGGTAATACCTGATATAATTAGAATAGAATGGATGAAGTAAAAAGGAGACCTGAGATGACTATCATCTTAGCAAAATCAAACTACTAAATCCCAAAACAGTTCATGCCTAAACTAACACCTTGGTTGCCCCCAATTTCGTGCATCTTAACTAAACCACTTTTTAACTAAATGCTCGTAAAGTAAAGCTGGCATCTTATCAAAATATAATACCAATATTTAAGTTACTAGACTGTTAGAGAACTCTCCATCAATAACTGCATCAATTCTTTTTTCCCATTCGTCTCTCAACATACTACAAGTTCATTATACCAACCAGTAACCACTAGGACGACGACATTGTTATCAACAAGTAAGAAATTCTGGATTCAAAAAAAATCAGTTAAACTCTATAAACAAATGTTTGATTTCAATCACAGCATACCTTGAAATTTCAGCATCAAATACAGTGAAAAGAAGCCACTCCAAACAGTGGGAAAAGTGAGGTTTCTCCGCTGATAAACATGCCAAGCGTAAGGCTTCTTCAATTTTATCCCTCTGGTAACAAGGAACATGCACAAGAAATTAGAAAAAAAAATCATCACTGTTATCCTTAGGAAAATTGATTATTTTCAGTGTCTGATGATACTTTAGTATGGTTGAGAGGAGAGGATTGAAAAAGAGCTTAAAAGTGTTCCAATGAACTAAAAAAATAACAAAGAGCTAAAAAAGCATATCATGGCCAAGGAGTAATTTGAAAGAAACTAAAAACTAATAAACCGAATAAACTCTCTCATTCCAGGCCATCTGAATAGAATACTAACTCAAAAGCTGTATTGTAGAAAAGGGACCAGAGAAAAATAGTACTAAATTAGCTTCAAAGGATAAAGCAATAAGTACCTGAAGAAGATGACGAAGCAAACAGTGTAATATAGTTTGAGCTTGAGGAGAGGGCTCAAAGCATGGGAATTCAGTGCATGCTGAGAATGACATTCTCTGAGAAACACCAACAACAACACCAACATTCGGCAGAAGTCCCACGGGGTAAACTTCGCGATCGAATTCAAGCTCTGGATCCAACTACAAATAATAGTATCAAATTTATATTATACCAAACCTTCCTTGAGGAAAAGAATATCTAAATTTGCAGGGACTGCTTAACGACAAATTCGAACACATTCTAGAAATCTGTGAATTCTTTTAGTGTACATTTATGAGAAAAAAGGTTAATTTGGAAACGTAATGTCATGTGTCACCAGGAAATCATAATAGCCTAAGCAATACCATTACAAACATAATGTCATGGGTTACATGACTGGGATGAGGTGAACGCATAAACTTGTCGGTGCCTGGTGCTTAAGACCAACTAGCATTGTGAGTGTGATCCTTTCCCAGAGACACAGTAATCTTCACTGAATCCTCCCAATTCGTTTTTGCTGGATGTCCCAAAGACACCTGAGCTTGAAAGAACTCAAGAATGAACATATTTTCTTCATTCCTGAATCTCGATTTTTCTGAACAGGTTCACAGATTGTTATGTGCAGTGTTTGATGGATAATTGAAGAGGGATTAAGAATGCAACTTCTCACTAATAACCTTAATCTGCTTGATAGCATTTGAGGGTCCTCTAATAACAACTGATCGGTGTAATAAAAGTAATAAACTATCAAACTGACATCTGAAGGCCCTCTTCTTTGAACCTTTCCCTTCTACTAGACATATGTCACGCATCTCTTCTTTTAATCAGCATGTTTCCTTATAATTTTATCTTCTCATTAAAATGTGCTTAGAGAATGCAGAATAAGTGATGTAAAACAAGAGGATCGCAATCACCTTTAAATCACTAGAATTGGGAAGTAGGGTTTTGAAAGAAAAGATTATGATTTAAGAGAAGAAACAAAAGAGAGATAAATTTGGGTTTCACACCCCTTGCACCTCGGGCTTCACACCCGAATCTCAAGAACTCAACTCATACTGAAAATTTTTAATTCATTTATTGTCTACCAATAAGAGAAGTTCGGGGCCTATTTATAGGCTTTACAAAAGTTCACTTCTAGAATTTAACCGATGTAGTACTAAAACAAAGAGAAATAAAACAACCATCTCAAAAATAAACTAAGACAGAGTAAATAACTATCAACTGGTGTGATGTTCTCATCATTTCCCCCGGTGTGGGAGAAACTCGACATGTCGAATGAGGGCTCCCCTCACGAAGCAGTGGTCGTGGCAGCACTGGTGCATGACGTCGAGACCATGGTGGTAGAGGTAAAGGTGGCTTCCATGACGGGTCGGCTCTAAGAGATGGTAGCTCGATCAAGGCACAGATAGTAGACAGAGACGCATCATCCCTGTCAAAGACGGAGTTGATACCAAGATTCAATGAGATGTCCAACTCGTCAATCATGAGAGCAAGCCTCCTCAGAACTCTAGGAGAACATATGCGCCAAGTGTGTGACTTTCTTACAACCTCAGGGTGACTCATAACAATCACCTCACTGTTAACTGTAAATTTCTGCAATATATTAAATGGATATACAGAAAAATTATAGTTTTCATCGTAATTTGCTAACTATCTAGTGATATCATCTTATGCAACAGATAAATGTAATGCAATAGGCACTCTACGCATAATTCCTAACGATATGAAAAGGAGATATATAGGGTGCCTAGAATGACACACATCGAACCCCGCTAAAAGTAAATTGGACTTAGGGATAAACAATAAACAACCAGTAAAAGAAGAAGCACTAGAAATCACATGTTGGATCATAGCTAGAAGATGACTCGGTAGGAACGACCATAAAATCATAATCAGAATGAGGGGACTCAGATAGCCCACTCGATGTAACAACACTATAATCAAATGTCTAATGATCAATCTCATCCTCTATCAAAGGTGTGGCAAATGAGTACCTAAAAATCTGATTAGAGACACTAGACTCCACTAATTCAGACGCAAAATCACTAATATTATGAACATGAGCATCAATAATTAATGATGTACCAGACTCAACTATCGCATTCACTACTCCATTAGTACCCACATAGGAAGCATGACTCTCATCAAGAATCGGTGTGTCAGAACCAACTGATATATTTTCAATTATACTAGTAATTCTAGAAAGAATGTGGATATCCTCAACAACCATCGAGTCAACATCATCACTATACATAATACTAACATGTCGACTCTTTGAAGAGCACTGATAATCGTAGTGCCCATATCCCTCACACTTTGAACACCGGGCCTTGGCATTGACTAACCTTTTGAAAGTCAAGTATATCTTTAAGGCAATATCAAAAGCCTCTTTAACGGTATCTAAATCATAGGAGCTAGTAATCATAGCACGCCTTATTTTGGACTTTAAACCCCCAAACAAACTTAGTTACAGTATGAGCGGGATGTTTTTTTCTCATCACAACGAAGGATTAAATCCTCAAATTTGACAATGTAATCTTGAACTGACATATCAACCTGACGGAGGCTGTATATCTGGTCTAAGAGACAGTTCCTATAATATTCGGTAAGGAATTTTTCTTTAAGCTTTTATTTTATTTCTTCCCAAGACTCTATGACAGCCTACGTCTCATGCAATCTCTTACTGTCGAATCTCAGTAAATTCTAGTTGACCCTACAAGTTTTCTCTTAGAAAATAGGACTCTAGTCGCTTTAGGTAACCCATACCAATCAAAATAGCATTTCATATTGGCTAGCCAATCACTAAAAACATTAGAATCACAGTAACCATCAAATTTAGGATCTTCTAGCTTAAATCAACACACTATTTTCTCTTTCCTAGCACGTCAATCATGGGGCAAGCCATACAACTACTATCATAGTCACCTTTAGTGCAAGTCCTATACTGATAACTCATGTTGAAATATGCACCAATCTAGACACAAGTGCAAGATCACACAAACAGGCGGATGCAATGGAGACTCTTGGACTTAATCAAAACCATATGCATGCACTAGATGATGACAATAAAATTTTCTAGATGTTCAATTTCTAAATGCAACAAATCCTACAAGTGATGAGAATAACAAACAATGATGCAATCACTAGACAGAAGCAAATCACAAATACCACTAAATTATTGCAGTCCACTAGTATCGCAAGTATAGGCAGTCGACAATTCAAATTGAGTTAGAGTACACCTGAAGGGGTGAGTCTTTCACGCCCAACGCAGAGTTTCCTCCACGAATTCTCGGAGAAATACCCACACTGGAGAGAGCTGGGATCACCAACGAAAATCTTAAACAGTGATGACAGAGTCTGGAAATCAGCTGCTTCGAGAATGGATCAAATCTACCGCGAAACGCCGAAACGAACCTGAAATGGACTCCAAAAACACTTAAAATCTCTTAATGGGTCTACTCAGCTTATCGAGTCGACACTAACCCACTTGTTGATGTGGGTTGCGGTCAGGTCGGGTCCTGATGTGACCTGACTTAGGTTCAAAGTCACCAGCAGATGGAGAAGACGAGGGCACGGGGAGAGGAGAGGAGATGGGCGGCGATAGAGGCGGCGAGGGTAAAGGGCAGGGGCAGGCGGCGACGACGGTGACGGCCGCGGCGGCAGAATCGGGCACGATGACGACTACGGCGGGGCAGATAAGGCAGCAAGGGAGAAGAGAGGTCAGAGATGATGGTGACGAAGGTTGAGGTGATCTCTGACGAAGAACACGGCGGCAAGGAGAGATCGAGGCCGCAAGGAGATCTCGAGGCAGTTGGGAGGTGTTGAAGTCGTCAAGGATGACGGCGAGCAACGCTGGATCTGACAACAGTGGGGTGCCGGGTTGGACTGAAGTCGATATCTTGGTTGTGGTTGTCGAGATCTGACGGTGAGCAACGCTGTGTGGAGATGATTGGTGTCGAGGTCGACGAGGGAGAAGTTGAGATCTACAGGAGTCATCAGCGAGGAAGAGTCGCGATGGAGATCGGTTGGAGTCATTGTTGTGATGTGAGAAGAGGAGCAGGACGAGAGACGGCGGCGACCTGGGGCAGTCGGCAGCGTGGTGTAGGGTTTTTCTGAGTGTTGAAGTGGGGAAGATGTGGAGGGTTGGATTTTTTTTTGGGATTTTCGTGGGAATTTTTGGGGGATTTTGCTACAATTTTTTTTCAAACTAGGGTTTGTGGAGAAGAGGAAAAGATCTAGGGTTTGGAAGTTTTTTTAATAAATTTAGGGTTTTGATTTAGATCAAGGTTTGGAGGAGATAGAGAAGAAGATTTTGAAGGGGATTGGAACCAAATCTCTCATACCAAAATGATGTAAAACAAGAGGACCGCAATCACCTTCAAATTACTAGAATTGGGAACTAGAATTTTGAAAGAAAAGATTATGATTTAAGAGAAGAAATAGAAAGAGGATAAATTTGAACTTCGCGCCCCTTGCACCACGAGCTTCACACCCCTTACACCACAGGCTTCACATCCCAATCTCAAAAACTCAAGGCTCATGAAATTTAACCGAAATTTTTTAATTCATTCATTATCTACAAATAAGAGAAGTTTGGGGCCTATTTATAGGCTTAACAAAAGTTCAGTTCTAAAATTTAACTGATGTGATACTAAAATAAAGAGAAATAAAGATAGAATAAATAGATATCAACCGTGGGATGTTCTCATCAATATGAGTACATCACCTTCAAGAGCACAGCAAAGCTTGATAGTTACCCAGCAAAGGAGCTACGATTAACACTGGAACGGGCTATCCCTTTTAAACCTGTTTATTCAAAACATTCATTGTTAATACCTTTTTTTCCTTAATACCTTAGACTTCTCTTTTTCCATAAAATGTGAACTTCATTCTGCAGTCGACTTCGGAATTATGTCTGGATGTATATCTTTTATCTAACAAATATGACGTGTGAAGCATATCCAATAAAGTATGAACTTGAGAAGTAGGGCCTCGATGTATTGGACTTTTAAACGAAGCCATAAGCCAACACATAACAACTATTCAATGCTAAGAGCTCATCCCATTCATGTTGAGCCCGCATAAAAAGAAGTTTGTTGCACGTCCAAACTTTTACTTCAAAGTAGACGAAAAGACTGAGGTTACCCAGATGTACTGGAAGGCCAAATGGGTTTTTTTCTTTTTTTTTTTCCTTTTGTTGGGTGGGCGGGGGGGGGGGGGGGGGGGGGGGGGGGGGGGGGGGGGGGGGGGTTGGGGGGGATTGCTCTGATACTTTTGTACATTAAATGCAAGTGATGGGAGAGGCAATCAACCTCACCGTCTTTGATAGAGACACAAAGGATACCTACCTTAGAAGCAATCACAGCTTTCCTGGTCTTCTCATTTCAACAAAGGCCTTTGTTTTATTCATACAAACGATAGGGATTACAGATATAACTGAACCTTCTAAATTATACACATACAAACACAGTTTGAACGTTAAATCGAGTGACTTTTTAGATAAAATACGCAGTGTCCAACATACAATCAAAAACTTACAGGCAAATAATATGGCCCCCCCTCTACTAGAAT
This sequence comes from Agave tequilana, assembly GCA_038442645.1. Lineage (NCBI taxonomy): Eukaryota > Viridiplantae > Streptophyta > Magnoliopsida > Asparagales > Asparagaceae > Agave > Agave tequilana. Next base: position 9,926 of record JAVJIF010027511.1, read on the forward strand.
AAAACCTTGCCAATTCAGAATCATGAAGAGGCAGATTCAGAGGACATATGTCAAATCTACAGCATGTTAGGTCTCTTAATATACGTGGGGAAAAAAGTTTGTTGGCTTAAAGGGAAAAGATGAAAGACAATAACTATGCATACAATCCAAAACTTACAGGCGGATAATAAAGCATCCCTTCTACTCAAATCAAATTTGCCCATTTCAGAATGCATGGAGAGGCAGTGAGTAATACCAACCGGATCACAATCACCTTCAAATTGTAACCAAAATTTAAAATTGAGGACAAGATAAGAATTTTGGGTTTCCACCCCCTTACGCGGGCTTCTCACCCAGAAATTCGAGAGCAAATAAACTCAAGAATTAAGCCAGATAATTTGAGAAAATTTTAGTCATTCAATAATTATCCAATACAATAGTCTAGGGGGCCTTATATAGGCTTTACAAAAGAGGACTACTGGGAAATAAACGATGTGGTACTAAACGTCCACAAAAGAACAAAAATAAAGCTAAAACATCTACTACAAATAAAGCTGAAACAAAGCCACTCTAAAGCCAAAGAACACCAGTGCGTCGCTTCCTGAAGTATACTCGATCGAATCTGCCACTGAGCGGCATGATGTCCTCATCAATTCCCTCCGGGTGGAAAGAACTCGACCCTGTCGAGAGTGCGGGGGACAGAACTGCTGCTGGCTATGATAGCGCTCCAGTCGATCAGGATCAAGATGCTGGAGGTCTTCCTCGGTAATCAAGAATTTCTGAATCAGGTTTTCCCGTCCACTAATGAGATAGCGTCGCGTCCCTCCATCTCTAGTAGAGATAATCTGATCATCCAAGATAGATCTATATTT